>VURO01049536.1:5991-23933 GCA_015108175.1 Pelvicachromis taeniatus | reverse complement strand
GGGGAAAAAAAATTTTTTTGGAAAAAAAAAAAACCTGAAAAAAAACTTAAAAAAAAAAAAAAAAAAAAAAAGATGCAGAGAAAGAACAGGTAGCTCAGCAGACAGGAGGGTGGGGCCTAAATCTAATGAGGGGAACGTGATGACCTGTCATGTGACTCCAACACTCGACTCTTTTGTCCTGCCGTCCTCCCCTCAAGCCCAACTGGTCATGCCAGCTCCTCCCTGAGCCTGGTTCTGCTGGCGGTTTCTTCCTGTTAAAAGGGAGTTTTTCCTTCCCACTGTCGCCAAGTGCTTCAGTTCATCAGAAATGATCTGATTGCTGGTTTTCTCTGCATTACTAGTTTATACTTTATGTGGCGTTGAGCCAGTTTGATGTTATGGACATAACTTTGTGTTTTCTTGGTGCTTTTCATATTCTGTGGTCAAAAAAAACAAACTCTGAAGGATCATAGACAAGTGCAGGTCAGCACCACCTCAGTGGAAATTTGGGTGATGTAGCCTCTTCATGATGAATACAGCTGAGTATGATTGATTTGAAATTTGATTCAGTGCAGAGAGGTCTATTTACACCTCTCTGCACTGAATCTCTTCTTCTCCGAAGAATCACATTTTCTTTTGTTCTGGAGCTCATCTGCACAGTCTGCCCCCACCTTCCTCCCTCAACTTCCTCCTCTGTTCTGCACTCGCGTTTTAAAACCTGTCGCTGCTCTTTTTCGTGTTTCCTGCAGGCTGGAGCTGTACGCCAAAGTGCCCAACCTGAGGATCCTGGCCTGCGGGGGGGATGGCACCGTGAGTCAAAGACGCTTTATTCCTTACCAGTATTTAACCAACAGATGATAGTTTGTCATCATCGTGTCTTTGTGTGTGTGCAGGTGGGGTGGATCCTGTCTGTTTTGGATCAACTGAAGCTCCGCCCTCAGCCTCCAGTGGCCATCCTGCCGCTGGGGACTGGCAACGACCTGGCAAGGACTCTGAACTGGGGAGGAGTGAGTTAGTTCCACCACCAGTTCTGATCATTTTCAGTTTGCTTTCATTCTTGGGCTCCAGAGTGGCTTTGCATGGTTCACAGTTCAGAATAATCCTTCTTTTTATCACACACAATTCCTGAGCCTAGTTCTGCCTTGGGCTTTTCCCTCTTAGAAGGAAAGGGAGTTCTTCCTTCCCACTATTGCCAAAGTGCTTGCTCACAGGGGGTCGTCTGATTGTTGGGGTGTTGTTTGTGCCATTGAGTATTTACCTTACAATATAAAGCACCTGTTTTTTTGATTTGTTGCTATATAAGTAAAATTTAATTGAATATAATTTAAAGATAAACGTGTGAGTACAGGTGTTATGGAGGGAAATTAGCTGTGGGCACCAACAGTTTTCTTCAGTCTATGGGGACTGACTCACTGCTTCCGCTGCTGGACATCAGAAGAAGTGCAGGTTATTTTTTACAGAGGCTGATAGTTCATTAAAATTCTGCTTTATCATAAAATTGTAGAAGCTTCACTGCAGTTAAAGATGCTGGTTTTATACTGAAGCACATTTACTCAGAGAGCTGGTGTAAGTAAATCATCGAGTTGGGCCATGATGGTGCTTGAGTGTGAACGCTTCTTTATCTTCTATGAAAATAGAAGCCAGCATTGCTCCTCATATAACTCGTCCTCCTCTTCTTCTTCTCCCAGGGCTACACCGACGAACCGATAACAAAGATCCTCTCGCACGTGGAGGACGGCAACACCGTGCAGCTGGACCGATGGAACCTGAACGTGGAGGCAAACCCAGAGGCCCGACCCGAGGACCGGGACGAACACCAGACAGACAAGGTGAGTTTAACATCCACCTGTGTGAGCCGAAGCCCACCTGGGGAGGATCTGACGGTCCCTTTCATTCTGCTGCTCCCTTTCAGCTCCCCATCGACGTCTTCAACAACTACTTCAGTCTGGGCTTCGACGCTCATGTCACGCTAGGCTTCCATGAATCCAGAGGTCGGTACACTCACACACTCCACAGTTTGAATTTTTGCTGAAATCCACGATCATGTCTTTTACATACAGTTACATACATGGTTCTACCACCAAATCTGACACGTTTCTGTAAAGAACAAACAAACGGGCACAGGACGCACCCTTGTGGTGAACCAGTGCATGACGCTTACACTGTCCTGTTAGGAAGTCCAGAATGCAACCAGCAGGATTATTGCTGATTCAACAGATACAAGTCTGGCACAACACCCCTGTTCTTCCAGGTGTTTAGGTTAAGAAATGATGAAGTGGCTGTGGTGTCCTCCACTCCTCTGTGGGGCCTGTGCATTGAAATAATACAGATAGTAATTTAATGACTTTAATTGCTAAAGCAATAAAGAGCCTGGTCCTGCTGGGTGTCTCTTCCTGCTACATGGAACTTCTTCTGCACCACTGTCGCAAATTTTGTTGAGACACATGAGGTGGCTCATGAGATGAACACAAAGACAATTGAGGAAGTGAAACCATCTTCTCTTATGCACGTTACTAGTTATCTGTCCACTAACGACCCTTCGCCAACCAGCCGTCAAAGATCTTTGATTGGCTGACAGTCTATCGATCACTGATCGTTATCAGTCACTGTAACCTTTGACCTCTTGTGTTGTTTATGATCAGGTCCTGTATCAGCTTTGAACCAGAGCTGAGTTACAGCACTGTCTTTACCATTGCTGTACTTTCTCAACTTCCTGTGTCTTCAGAGGAAGTCAGCAGCCTATCAGGGGCCTCTCTGCTCTCTGGGTCAGCTCTTAAAGTAGTCATCACTCCCCCTACAGGTTAGAGAACAGTGGTGCATGTAGTCAGTTTCACACCTGTGATGGGTGAAGGCGTGATAGCTCTGCTGCTATCTCTGTGACTCTACACAAAAGCCTTTTACTAGTTTCCAGGCCTACTCGGAACAGTAGGTCTTAACTACCATTATTTTGAAATGAGTATTATTTTTCCTGCACATCTAATCTTCTTCCAGGACCATGAAACATCTGCTGTTTATGTCTCATATGATCAATAAACATCTGATCAGATTAAAATCCTATAAAATGAATCCAGTTGTATGGTGTTGGGTGGGGTTAAGTGGGGTTCGGTGCGTCTGCTGTGGGTTCTGTTTCTGAGCTGTTGGTTTTTGCTGTTTCAGAGGCGAACCCCGAGAAGTTTAACAGCCGCTTCAGGAATAAGATGTTCTATGCAGGGGTGAGTGCGTCCTCATCCGGCAGCTGTGCTGGTCATTCACACGTAAACATGTTTTGCAATGAGAGTGTGTGTGTGTGTGTGTGTGTTTCAGACAGCCTTCTCAGACTTTCTGAGCGGGAGCTCCAAAGACCTCGCCAAGCACATCAGAGTGGTGGTGAGTTGAGGCTGAAAAGCTTTGTGCAGAATGAGGAAGATCCTTAAACACAAGTGTGACTGAGCGTTGTTAGAGGTGAGGGAGCCCATTCAGAGCCGTGAGCACAAAGTGAACCAGCTCAGTCGCCACATCAGCTGATAACCACCAGTCACAGCACGACCCAGCAATGACGTTTAAAAGCCTTTAAGTGAACGTTATTGTTTGATTTGCTTTATGCATGGCCTGTATATAAAGATGGCCGTAGCTACTGTAACATCACCCGCTGGTTTGTGGCGTTTGAAGCCTGAACTGTGGTGTTTTGCTGCCACCACGTTGGGTGCAGCACATGGCTGTGGCACGAAGCACGTCGAGAACTGCGGTGGTTTATAAATCCCTGATTTCGTTCCTCCTCAGTGTGACGGGACGGACCTCACAGCCAAAGTCCAGGACCTGAAGCTGCAGTGTCTGCTCTTCCTCAACATCCCCAGGTACATCTTCAGCCTAGTAACAAGCATGTTTCACATGCATGTCATCTCGCTCTGTGGAATCCAGTGAGTAGATAAAATGGAGATGATGTTTGTCTACCTGCTGCAGGTACTGCGCCGGCACCACGCCGTGGGGGAACCCCAGCGAGCATCAGGACTTTGAGCCTCAGCGGCACGACGACGGCTGCATCGAGGTCATCGGCTTCACCATGACATCTCTGGTGAGCTTACAGCTGTGCTCAGCCAGGCCTCAGATGCACATCAGACCACAACAGGACCTGTAGCAGACCACATAAAAACATCATAGAAATATATTTCCTGATATTGATATAAAAGCTCTTGGAGCTGGTTAACCGTAGAGGCTTTCACTGATGTCCTTGTTTCTTGGACGTTTTGGTCCAGTTAATTCTTGGGTCTGTGATGTTAGACGCTCTGAAACAACACTCTGTTTGCTCGTTTGTCTGCAGGCCACCCTCCAGGTGGGTGGTCATGGCGAACGTCTCCACCAGTGTAAGGAAGTGACCCTCACCACCTATAAGTCCATCCCCATGCAGGTGGATGGCGAGCCCTGCAAGCTGGCACCGTCCGTCATTCACATCAGTCTGCGGAACCAGGCCAACATGGTCCAGAAGGCCAAGAGGAGGATCTCCATGCCCCATCTCAATGAGTACGTCTGGTGCACATACTGATCCACCTTTTCATTGGTCGGTCAGTAGATTCTTTTGCTCTCATTGCCAGTCACCTTTAATTTCAGGTTTCATGACCCCAAGCATTGCTTTTGTAACTTGTGTAACAGGAAGTACGAGCAGGCCGTTTCCCTGATAGTCGCTATGTTAGCTTTGGAGTTTGACGGGACTCTAATCTCAGTCCACTTCTGTTCATGCTGTAGATAAATAACATCACACGTATGCTCTTCTTTGCCGATGACACACTTTTATACATGCAAGGGGCTTTATCGGCTTAAACGAATCAGATAATGTAAGTTCATGTTTGGTGAATAACTGATGGCGTGTTTGTGTGCAGTCAGCAGCCCGTTCCAGAGAAGCTTCAGATCAGGGTGAGCCGGATCAGCATGGCGGCGTACGATGCTCTGCATTATGACAAAGACCAGCTGAAGGAGGCCTGTAAGTCTGAAGGACTGGTTTTCTGCACGAGGACTGTCAAATGTCAGATTTAATGAGTATTGTGGTCCTTCAAATGAACAGTATTATCTAGAAACATTTGAACAAAAATAACAACGGTGCTTTCAGTGAAGTCGATGCGTAACTTTGTTTACTGTGCACGTTAGCTTCAGGTACAGAGCAAACACACAGAAAGGCTCCATCCAAGGATCGGACCAGGAACCTCCTGGTTCAGCCCTCAAACCAGTTACTGGCCGTTAAAGTGCCTCAGTGAAACGAGACCGGCTGTTTCGACTAGCACGAGTCATTTATTGTTATTTAAAACCAGAAACTAAACACATGTTGCAAATTTCTCCCGTTGACCTTTATGTTTCGTGTTTCCTGCAGCTCTGCCGCTGGGAGTCATCACCGTCCCCGGAGACAGCGATCTGGAGACCTGCCGCCTGCACATCGACCGTCTGCAGGACAACCTGGACCAGGTACAGCATTGTGGGCATGAGGAGTAATCATTAATGTACTGGTTCATATTTAAAAGACAGTCAGATTTAACTGCAGGATGACGCAGATACTTGGCAACATTGCTTTCATATAAGAATATAACGAGCACATAACAGCTGAGGCGAGCTCTGGTGCACAGACTGACTCTGGGTAATTGCAACGTGTTGGCACCTGTGAAATCCCCTCACGATCCGGAGGGTGAGGGGGTGGAGTCAACCTCTACCTGCAACAATTTGCCAAAAGGAAAAAAACTGCTGACGTTAAAGCCTGCCGGCCGAGCACGCCATCTGTCGGGAGAGGCGGGGTTCTCGGTACTCAGATGTTGCTGTGGAAGAGTCTGATGGAGGTGATGGAGACTGACTCCCTTTCTGAAGATTACATTTGGACTTTTACAGTTTTTCCTCCTCCCGTGAAAAAGTGAATCAGTGGTATCGGCGCTGTGCAGCGGTGGCTTTCACGCTTCTCTTTCTGCTCCTCCAGGATGGCGAGGCGATGAAAGACGAGAGTCCGCCCTCACAGAAGCTCTCCATGAAGTGGTGCTTCCTCGACTGTAAGTCTGAGCCAACCTCCTCCATTCGCAAGAAGCGCCGACCCGTCCAAACCCGCTGTCTTTGTTTTTCAGGTACGACGGCGGATCGTTTCTACAGGATCGACCGGGCTCAGGTAGGAAAGCAGGAGATCAGCAGCCATGATTTACTGTGCTGAGGTGTAATTGCACATTCATCCTTTTCTATGTCTGAGTGCGTTCACGGATGATGGATGCAGGCTGGAGGAGCGGGAATAAAACCGCCAGCCTTCAGATCAGCAGACTGTACCTGCTGATTGGTGCAGCTCGCTTCTTTCTTCTGGCAGTGACCACCTGCGGCCAGGTGTGTCCTGATGTGTCGTTTGTTTCAGGAGCACCTGAACTACGTGACGGAGATCTCTCAGGAGGAGCTCTACATCCTGGACCCGGAGCTGGTCTCCAAGGAGACGGTGGGCACCTCCCCCAGCATGCCCGACCTGGTGGACTCGGAGGAGCACCAAGACCAGCAGTTTGCCTTCCCCTGCTCGCCGTCCTCTCCCACCTCCCCTACCTCGTCACACAGGTGAGAGGCAGATGGGATCTACAGAGACCGTTTGTGTATCAGACTGTAAACATGCTTACTGTAACTCACTGCTGCCTCTGCTGGACGTCAGAGGAACTGCAGCTTTTCACCCTGAAGGCTGACGCTTGGTCAGGCCAAGTGAAGCTGCTGTGATTTGGGGGGTCTCCTGGTGTTTCCATGGAGCAGCTCATCCCTCTGTTCCCCGCCAGGACGCTGCTGCTGTTCCAGTCACAGATCAGAAATCAATCACAGGGGACGGGAATAAAAACAGCGCTGTGTGCGTTTCAGATCCCGAGACCAGAGGAAGAGGATCTCCAGCGACAGCTCTGTGGTTGAGGCTTTGAGTCAGAGCTCCTCTAAGACCGCCCTGTGCAGGTAGCAGCACACACTCGCACACAGTCGCACCCCTGCTGCTGCTGGAGGAAGTGTTCAGATCCTGTAAAGTCAAAGTGCTGCTAGAGGCTGTGAAAATCTTCGTTTTACTGAAATAACAGAGGCGGTGACTTGAAGTGTGACCTCGATTACTCGGGCCGCTCAGTGAAATCAGTTTGATACCTGTAAACACAAATAACATGCTCGAGCAGTTTAAAGTGATCTGAATACTTCTTTCCACGAGAGCGCCCCCTGCTGGCTCGCACTGAAGAAACCCTGCCATCGCTGTGCCGTCTGCTTTTTTTCACGGCAGCACTGAGCCTACGTCTGCATTGATAACAGACTGTATATAAAAGATGGATGTTGCCTGCAGTGTCCCTCAGACCTACATCCATCTCTTATTAGGGCTCTAATAACATTAATACATCAAATTTGGACGTCTTAAGTTGGACATTTTATGACTTTTGGACCACGAAGGTTTTGATGCTGTAGTGTGTGGTGCTCGTGTGTCCACATCCTTCTGATTTCCTTTGTTAAGATGTACAAAGTTCTTGTATTAAACAAGACACCAGTCCAGATGTACCACGTGACCGGCGTCTGGACGCACACTCGTGTCCACGTCCAGACGCCGGTTTGTTTTCCATGTGCTGCCGCTGACTCACCTGTCACCTGTCCATGTTGTCTGTGATGTTAAGGCGAGGAGCAAAGATTATCAATGTGCATCGCTCCAACACGGCCGCGGCTGATTTCAGACCCATCATTAGGTACGACTCCATCTGCTTCCTGTCTGCTGTTTCTCTGAAGCTCCTCACACACACACACACGCACACCTGCCAACATTTCAGCTTCACAGCTTTTTTCCCTATGAGTCACACGGATGACCCACGACCGTCATCACCGCTGGTTTGTGATGTCATGGCGTGACGTCAGTGGTTCCTCTGACTGAGAAAGGTTGTTAGCCAATAAGAATAGCCCAGGTCATCCTCCTGTTTGACACTAATAAGAACCATAATATACACAAAGAGCGACATTAGCGCCCCCGCCTGGACATTTAACAGAATATCAGAAACCATGTCCATCTTTAATATACAGTCTGTGGACTGAGGTGCTTTGGCATCTGTTTGTGCAGCTCTTTGATTGGCTGTGGCCCCGCAGAGGCTACAGTAACGGCACACACCTGAGTAAAAACGGCGCAGGTGTTCAGAAAGCTCGCTCTAATGCAAGAACACGAGAGTCCCTGCTGCACAGACTCACACCTACGTGTGGGTGTCGACAGGTATTTGCAAACCAAAACTTCACGGCAACCACTGATTTTCTTCTTCACAGAGGCTGTTACCCAGCATCCAGCTGACACTTTGTGCAGTGACAGATTAGCTGAAAGTGTGTAACAGGTTTATCCCGGGAGGACACACACAGATCACACCCCTCAGGATGTTTACGAGGCGTCGCTCGTCAGCCTCTGCACCTCTTACTGCACAGATTTAGGCTCCTCCCTCTGTCACATGACGATCTGATGACCTCCTCTCTGTGTCTTTTCTGACTGACAGGCCTCCTGCTGCTACCTCACACGACCCTGAAAAAGGTAAAAACCCTCCTCCTCGGTTCTGATATTGAACTCTTCAGCGTCAGTTACAGCATTTGTCCAGCAGAGGGAGCACAGAGGCTGTGTGACAGACTCTCCCACACAGATTTAAAATGACTTTAAAGCACGTGTAACGTTGTGATTCCTTGTGTCTGTTTCCTGCTCTTCAGATGCAGAGCTGATCAGCTGCATCAAGAATGAAAACAGGGATAGGGTGAGTGTGGATGTATTGATCGTGATTGAGGAAAGCTTTAAATCAGGGGTCTCAAACTCAGAGGAGCTGGGGTCCGCTGCTGGCACTGTCTTCTCATTGGAGGGCCAATTAAGTGTTCAAGTAGTACAAAAAACAAGAAAACATCCACAAATATTTCCAAGAATGTCGTGTTTCTTTATTTGAATGTTGTCTAAAGAGACTAAACTGCAAACGCTGATTCTGTTTCCTCCCTCTGAACTATCTGAAGCCTCTCAGTGAACGACCAGATAAACACTGGTCCTCTGTTTGTGTCCACACTGGTGGCAGCCCTGCTGCTGTCATTGTGTCACACTGGTTTGTGACTCTGTCACTGAGCTAACACACCTCAGCATGTTTGGGCTCTGCTCGTTACCTGGACCAGGTGGTAAAGGGACCTCTGGCTCATAGGTCGGGTCCTAGCTGCAGGTTTCATCTTATTCATGTGATGTTGAGGAAAAAGATGAAGTTGTGTTGTGTTAACATGTAACTTTTTTCATTGTTCCCAGCGAGCTCAAACACATTTAAGAAGTTAACTTTGTGCTCGTGTACGAGGGTGCGTTTGTGCCAAAGGCGTGCTCCCACGTTCGCTGTGGTTGGTCGCTAACGTGGAAGCAGCTGGCGTGCAGTTTACTGAGCATGTGCACTTTGGTACAAATGGAGCCTTGAACCTGTGAATTGAAGAAGACCTGATGTCGCTGTATTTGTGGTGCAGCTCCGAGAGCTCCACCAGCAGGGGGCGGACCTCCTGCTGCAGGACGGAGACGGCTGCACGCTGCTGCATCACGCCGTGGAGGCCGGCTGCAAGGACATCGTCAAGTACATCATCGACAACGGTGAGCGAATCGTGGAGCGGTTTGTATCAAAAAGGCAAAACGTTAAGAAAACTGTTTCTGATCACGTTACTGAGTGTGCAAAGTTGTGACCACGGAGACGCTGGTGTGGTATTTTCACTCTGTGACCGAGCCGTGAGCCTCACACTCCAGAGCCGCCTTACTGAGCCATATATGAGCCACAAGCTGGGTTTATGCTCTGCCTTTGTCCCCAGCAGCAGCTGTTCATCACAGGCTGACGATCAGCCAGGAGGACGGAGATGGGACACTGAAGCAATGTGATGCTGCTTGCTGGGTCTACACTTTTCTTCTTAATGCAGAAGGATTAGAAGTAAAGATTAAAACCACAGTAATACAGAGTAGTTCTGGCCTGTGATTGGACAGATCTGAGCCAATCAGGAGTTTGTTCAGGTGGAGGCGTGTCTTTGGGGTTGAATCAGGTCGTATGAAATGTGGAAACAGAAAACGAAGAGTTGATCCACTCTGACTCTGTCCAACCACAAACTCGAGCTGCTGCTCCTGCCGTAGCATCACATGCACTGTAATGTCTGACTGGTTCCCACGACTCAACAAAAGTAGAGTTTACTGTTAGGACGGCTGATTGATTACAAGTATTGAGTACTAAGACTAACTCGATGTTTCTGCAAAGCATTAAAATAAATCAAGGGTTTAAGAATATACAGTTCATATGTTAAAAAGGTTTATATGGGTTGAAAACAAGCCCCGCCCACTAACGCCTGCGCCTCTGAAAAAGTCTTAAAAAATTAAGATGAACTTTTGCGAGATCGAGCTGAAGCTTCTCCAGGTTTGATCAACATATTCCATAAACAAGCCTGAGCACCATGAACGGGGGGGTAGTGACGTGACATTTTCAAGCCTTATCGTCGTATCCTTCCACACTGAGAAGCAACATTTCCAGCTTACTTAGTTTTTCTAAGTTAAGACAACTCAAATAAACTGAGGTGATGGGCTTTTTGAATGAAACACAACATTGTAGTTTACAGTGTGCTGTCTCCGCCACATTAAAGCGCTCTGATGTTAGTCTGTGATGAGCTCACTCTGTTTGTCTCGCTGCTTTCAGTGCCCTCGTCCCACCTGGATGTCACCGAGAAAGAGACGTGAGTCGGCTTCTCCTCCATCTCCATCTCAGCTCGATTCCTCGAGGCTCGGAGGCTTCATGTACCCTCTTTGTTTTTGTGTCTTTCAGAGGGGAGACGGCGCTCCATAAAGCCGCCACTTCCTGTCAGAGAAGCATCTGTAAATACCTGGTGGAGGCTGGAGCGTCGCTCATGAAGACAGACCTACAGGTAAAGCAGTGCTCTCCTCTACCAGCAGGAGATACCTCATGTCCATCCACTGAGTGTGTTGATGGTAGGAGGCTTTTATTTTGAAAAATGTGCGATTCCTGTGTCTGATTTCCTGTCCTCCTCGTGTTAGGGGAGGGTGTTAGGGGCCTTTCAGACATGCAGGTATTGTCTTTTAAACCAGATGCTGACTCAGCAGCTGCACAGTCTCCAGATGTTTCTGGGAACAAACTTCACCCACCCACCCGAAGCATCATCCGTTAACCATCAGCATCCATTTACACCTGTATGGATAATTGTGTGAGCGAGTGTAACTCTTACCCATTCATGCTTCAGAAACGCTGCAGACCAGCAGGGACCACGAGCGCTGGCCTTAGCCAGCGTGATCAGTTCATATTGGGATTCAGGCTTTAAAATGAGATAAAGTTCATAAAGCCAGAAAGTTTGGAAATGAAAACATTTTTTTCCAGTAAAGAAACAAAAAATGCAGAGAGCGATGAAGATCCATGAATTATCCACAGCCATCCACCACAGGGGCACTGATGGGAGGAAGCCAAACCCACAGACGTCTGGACAGAGTATCCATGAAACCCATCAGAGTCACTGAGCTCGTCCTTATTATTCTCCAACACCTCACATCCCTCATGCTGGCCGCTGGGTCGTCATGGGGGGGGCCTGTAACCCTCCCAGTTCACAGGTGTGGCTCTGGGCATCGAAGCTTTTGAAGACCCTGCTGCATGAAACATCCCAGCAAAGCAACAAGCAGCCGTTTTATCATCTGCATAAATCACAATGATAAAGAAATCTTATCTGGTGACGCAATCACTAAAATGGAAACACAACAGGCTGCAGTTTAGCGCCTCCTGCAGGGCAGAGTCGGCATCAGCACACACGAATGTCGGCTGTTGTCGCGCGGCTCTGTGTGAACGACGCCATGTTTGCAGCAGCGCTGAGCTGAATGAGCAACATCAGTTTCGCCGCCTTCGTCATACGTGCGCGTGCACGGTCTGTTTGAAGACTGAAACCGCGTGCGTACGTGTGTGTGGTTTAGAGCTCAGGGTGCTGCTTATGAATGAGGCCCACTGTCTGAGGTTGAACATCAGATCCTGGAGGAGGGCGAACAGGCTCGTGCCAGAGCTCGTGAACGTTATTTTATACAAACATAAACTTCTTCAGATCGTCACGGGGACTTTGTCCGAGCTGCTCCTCCTCCGTGGTTTGGTTTCTCCGTGTGTTTCTGTGAAACCTGCCGTATTAAACCCAAACAGAGTGCTTAATGGTTCTCGGGTGTCGTTTTGTGCTCGTGGACACAAAGGCCGAGTTTGTGCGATCAGTCGAGCAGCACTCGGCAGCTCCCCGCTGCACGTTTGTGTGTCGTTCTCAGGCCAGTGACGGCCACCAGCCCAGCCTCCGCGCTTTAAATGGAGCTCCAGCAGTATTTGACCCACTTCTATAAAGTGATTAATGTTGTGTGTCACTGAGAAACGAAGCGCCGCGGGATCCCCCGGCCTCGCTCCGGCGCATACAAAAGGCCACGGCTCACCGTCGCCATGGTGAAGCCAGTGGTAACAGGAAGCAGCCCATAATCTGAGTTTCTTTTTGTCTTCTCCTCTCCAGAAGAGGAAAAGAGTTCATGTGTTATTTAGTGTTGGTATGAAGCCGAGATTCACGAGCAGCTCAGAGCTTCAGTTCTTCCATTTCTCACACTGTCATCGCAACTCGCACGCAGGAAGCCCCCAAACCTGCAGTTCCTCTGGCGTCCAGCGGAGGCATCAATGAGTCACCCTCGTAGACCTCCACTTCTTCAGCCTGATACTCAAACTGTTTGGTCTCTACAGATCATTTCCTCCTCCATTACACCCGTTTTTTAATCACTCACCTGGATTAAAGTTTGCTTTATTAGGGGCGTGGCCTCTTTGACTAACAGGTGGATGGCGACACAGGCGGTCTGGACCTCCTTTTGGAGCATTTTTAATGACATTATGTGACCACTAATATGTCTGCTGTGAGGTCACTGAGCGTCCAGGAAGGCGGAGCGAGAGTTTGAGTGACGTTTGAGGGTTTTATTTGGTGGTTATTGAGCAGGTGGCCCTGGAGTTTACCGCTCGGCCACCTCGTCTTTCTTAAAGCTCTGCTCGTCTCTTTCAGGGGGAGACTCCCAGACAGCGCGCCGCCAACGCCAACGACCAGGAGCTGGCTGATTATCTAAAGAGCTGCCAGCATTACCAGATGATCCAGAGAGAGGACCAGGAGACGACCGTGTGACCTCCTCCTGCATCTCCTTATCAGTGTATACGGCAACGTATCAGATAGTGCTTCTTGTCTGCAGTGAGGGGGCAGGAGGAGTTGTCTGTTTTGTCCAAACTACCCAACGTAAAAGCGTCTGGACACTAAAACAAACTCAAACTAGTTTTATTTTCAGGCCACAAAGACTCTCAGATCTGGTTCAAACTGCATTTTGAATACGTCTTTATCGACTGAACATTAGCGCTCTGACCTCTGCGTGAAGACGTGCGGCGGCGAACAGTGGCGGCTTTCATCCGTCTGCAGCTGAACGCTTTGGCCGCATCACAGAAACGCTGCAAACGTGTCTTCTTTAAGCTTCTAGTGACCTTTTGGATGTATTTGTTTACTGCACACAAATAAGTGTTTGGCTATTTAACGTAGGCACACTCAGATTTAGCTATTTATGAAGTCTTTGTAGAGATTTAACACATTTTGTTTGTGATCAAACAGAATTTTAGAGATTTTAGTGGACATACGAGCAGATGTTTTTGTAATTTGTGAGCCTGTTGCGTAACTGTAAAGCACGTGGCTGCCAGCAGGATGCTTTCTGTGATGTGTGTGAGTAGCTGAGACGCCCGGTAGACTCGTCAGTGTTGGAAACGTTAAGCCACATTCTGCCAAAGCAGTCGCGCCCGTATGATTAATAATCACCTTTAGATAGCAGGCAGGATGAAATGATGCTGTATGATATTCATGTAATAACTGTGTGGTTTGATCATTTCTGAGTGACCTGCAATAAAAAGCATGTCAGCAACACTTTCCACGCGCACTCATTCCCCTGAATAATCACCAGTTTATTAACATTTGTTTGATTTCATCTCGAATAAGAAAATCTCAGCTCACAAAAACACAACATCACGCTGTGTGCTGCAGACGCGTGGGCCTATCAGCACTCGCCTGCGTTTTTTTAACCCCGCCTCCTCCACTCTGTGTGTTAGACTCTAGGCTGTGTCTGTTAATCTAACGTCCCTGTCCTCAGGTGTCCCCTCACTGAAGAAAACACCACCTGTGTCAACTTACCTGAACCTGCAAGAACCAGAGCGTACTCACCTGTCCCAGAAACCTGGGATGACCTCAAATACTTCCACATCCTTTCAGCTGATGCTCGAACTAACTGGAGGTGTCGCTGGGTCGTACTGAGAATGTCATGTTTGCTAAAACTGAAATACAGGTTTCAGAAAGACTTTGAAAAACCAACGTGACGCAGAAATAAAACCGCACACACATTCCATGAACTACAACACAACATTTTAAACATGACAAAATAAAAGTAGACAACTGAGACCGTCAGCAGATCCAGACTTTCTGTGTTAGCCGGCTCAACAGAACCTAAACTCCCGTCAGCAGTAACGGTATCACCATGGTGGGTGTTGGGTATCCCGGAGGAACCCACCCGAGGGATTAATACAGTATTATCTGATCTACCTTCTCCGTTAACCTGGGCTGTTAAATAAATTAACAGGCAGTGATTGGGTTACTCTGCTGGTTGTTGAGCAGCGTTTGCAGCATGAGGCTCGGCTGTTAGCACCCAAACAGGATGCTGGCCCGTCCATCAACATCCCTCAGATCCGTTTTGGGCCCTCTTTATTTTCAGTGCATGTGTTACCCCTCAGCATCATCTGTCACAAATGCTAAACTCACCATGCAGATGACGCCGCATTGTAGGTGACCATTACACGAGGAGGCTTTGTGAATGAGCCGAGCTCGTCAGGCTTCGTGGAGGCTCTGGTCCTCACAGACCTACAACGCTGTTCGTTTTAAAATGTGCTACAGAAGTCAAATCAATGCAACGTGATCATTGTTAGTTATTAGGTCATTACTGATGCACAGCTCATTCAGTATCGGGATTACTCCTCACTCTTCAGTAACTAAGTACTTTTTCTGCGTAAATCAGTTTAATAATAATAAGAACACTCAAAGCACTGACATATTAAATTAGCTTTAATAAACGTTTTGTGGCTTTTACATGAAAAAAAGATCAATCCTCAATCATTTCCGGAAACCTGAAAACAGCGAAAAATCATTTAAATTCATGAAGATGACATGATGATGACATGTGGAGACTGGGATCAGGGGTTCTTCTGTTTTACAGATTCATACTGAGCGTCCATGCAGATGAACTGTCGAGTTTCATGACTGTTATCAGTCACAGTTGCAGATCTACCTGCAGAACAGCAGAGAAACCCACGGACACTAAAGTAAACTGGAGTCCTGAGGGCGGAGAAGGACCTGACGGAGGACCTGGTGGAGCACAGGAAGGTTTAGGCTCTCCGGGCGAGCTCCAGCTGCAGGCTGTAACAAAGGCCTCCATGCATGCCTGAGCCATTAGCGCGCCGCCGGAGGGAGCAGGAAGCCCGGGCTCGGCTCTCACTGTGCGGCCTGTCAGCAGGACTCAACATCTGGCAGCGCCTGCGCAGTGAGCGCGCCCCGGGTTTACTCTTTGTTTGGTTTCACTGTGAGTGAGTTTAATGACATGTTACTGTGGAGAGCAGTTATTATGACCAAGCCGTCACCACCAGTTACAATCATCCCAGTTTGAAGTTTTAGTTTTATTTTCAACTGAAATGTCTTATTTTTAAAAAGTAATGCGTTAGTGGTGAAAAGTAATCCACTACTGTTGCAGTTACATCCCTTCTTTACTGTCATAAGATGTTATAACATGAACGTGCACTCATTCAGAAACCAGGAACAGCTTCGGGACATTTTCCACTTTTTGTTTATTAAGAAGAGGTCAAAGGTCACGCTGCCTCGTAACCTTTGACCCACACCGCGTGTTTCCCAGAAGCCGTTCCACCTGAAACTCACCTGAGCGTCACCTGACACGCGCCTGCAGGCTGAGCCTGAGCTGCACTCAACTCTGCAAACATTCACGGACAGACACGCCCACTGCCAGTGCACGCGCACACCCACGCGCATTCTTCATTTTATGCAAACGAGCGAGCGGGGCTTGTTTTGTTCCTCGGAGACTGGATTAAAGTGTGTGATGTCACCGTGCGCGCGCGCGCGTGCGTGTGAGGGGTTGTTCGGGAGCTGCAGCTGAAGCCGCGACAGAAGGCGACGACTCCACGGCTCCACGGCTGCTCCAATCCGGCCCGGCAAAGTAAGTCTCCGTGTTTGCGCATTTAGTGGGATATTTCTGAGGAGGGGTCTCCGCGAGCCCGGGCGGCGTTCGGTTAATGAGCACAAGTGTCGTCTGCAGCTCTCTGAAGGCACTTTCTCTGCTTTCAGGTGGAGTTAAACCTCTCTTTCTCTCAATGCAACACAGATTTATTCTGCTGCTCGTCGGCGACACGTTTGTTTGTTTGTTTGGCTGCAGTTTAATCTCGTTGTTTGTTTACTCTTGAACGGAAGGAAGGAAGGAAGGAAGGAAAGGCCGTAAGGGATTAAGGAAGGCGCTAAAACAAAGAAAAACAAAGAAATGAGGCAGAAAAAGTGAAAAGCTGAGGAGAGGCTGAGCTGCAGCTCGATTTACGCTTTTCACTGAAGCGTCTCTCTCCACGTCACCTGTCTGCGCTCTGATTGGGTGCAGACAGGTGACGACGGGGGGATTCGTGCTCGCGACCTCAGGTCGGCTTCCGGATGCCAGAATGAACCCCGGGATTCAGGAGGAAGTTCTCCTGATGTCGCTCCTACTCCTGAACCAGAGGGAGCATCCCACTGCTTTTCTTCATGCTCCGCTTTCTTTGTTTTCTCATGCAAATCCGTTTCCATTCAGGGCGGTCCTGGCGGGGGGGCCGGGGGGGCTCCTCGGAGGTGGCACAGAATCTGTGTTGGGCTTTAGAGAAATGAAACCAGGCTAGAGGAGGCTTTGTTTTGGGCCAATGAATCAGTATTCTTTTGAGGAGGACTCTAAAGAGCTCATTCAGACGTTGCTTGGGCGCCCCCTCCCCCCTCCTCATTGATGGGGGGCAGACTGGAGGCCTGCTGAGAGCCGGTTCTCTCCTCATAAAAGGCCGCAGGAGGAGGAGAGGAGCAGGATCTGCTGTGCCAGCTGACATGTGAAAGAGGACCATTGCTTTAATGGAGGCTGAAAGAGGAGTCTGTCATCTCTGGGCACAATGACAGCAGAGGGAGAGCAGGGCCTTCTGGGTAATTGACTCTCTCTGCTCCCCCCCCGCCGACGGCTGCTGTTGCTGTGTGATGATCGCTGCCTTCCAACACCAAAGGAACGTGCTAATCCTGCAACACACCACCAATACATGCAAAACAACAGCCGCGGGTGTGTGTGTGTGCGCTGACAGCAGCTTCTGAATACATTAGCCCACTTTCATAATCCCACTGCTGTACAATAGTCAGATTACTGATGTGGGAGGAGCTGAACCATCTGGCTCAGAGACCCGGGTCAGGACAGACACACACCACAACTCAACACAACTTCATGTTCCTGTTTCAGCAAAATGCACCCAAACTGAGACACAAAGTTGTAGCTGTGGATTTGTGTCTCCATCATTTTGTCTGTTTTTGTGTCTTTTTCACGTCTCTTTGTAGTTGCTCTGTGGTGTTTTTGTGTGTCTTTGTGCCGTGGCCCAGTCACCTGTAAACATTAGAAACACATGGACGGTTGTTGTCGTGTTGTTGCAGCACGTTCGGGCCTCTGGCAGCAGAGCGTCCAGCTCGTTCACACTGACTGTGATGAATAGTGATCCCTGTGTAAGTGTGTTTCTGTTTTTGCAGAATGCGAAGTTTGTTGTCAGTGACGCTGCTGCTGCTCCTGGCCCTGACGCTCACCGCTGAGGCCAGCAGAAGAGCCAAACATCACAAAGGTGTGGCTGTCCTTCACTTTCTCTAACCGGGCGGGGGGGGGGGGGGCCTTTTTTTTT
>VURO01049535.1:39365-50132 GCA_015108175.1 Pelvicachromis taeniatus | reverse complement strand
AATAAACAAAGAAACAAAACAAAACAAAAAAAACAGAAAAAAAAAAAAAAAAAAAGGAGGAAAGGAAAAAAAAAAAAGAGAAAAGGGAAAAAAAAGAAAAAAAAAAAAGAAAAAAAATAAATAAAAAAATAAAAATAATAATAAAATGTTAAATTAAAAAATGTAGATTATAATGGAATAAAATGTATGACAAAAGGCAAAAAAAAATTAACGATTAAACATTGCAGTGATGGGTTTTAGGCCAGATGTCTTCCTTCAAACATATGGGCCTTATTGTTTAGTAACACCCCCTTTGATGAGAGTCGTGACTTTTAAAAGCCAGCTAAATACTTATACCAATTTGAGCAGATGTGGCTGTACAGCAGAGGCATAGCCTTCTACTTTTTGGGCTATGGCTGCTGATTTTTGGGCCAAAGGTTGACTTGGTATATGCATAAAGCTCTGAAATTTGCATCACCTGACCTTTCCCAGTGGTTACAAGTTACATTGACCGAGGTCTTTGTAAAAGGTATGAGATGTTTCCCTTTCACTCTGAGAAGGGGCAAAAAAATACTAATACTGTTTAAAATGACGATACAGAATTTTGCCTTTTTGAATGTGTTAAATGTAGAGGCCAAATTTTCTACGGGATTAAAAAATTATTATTATTATTACTACAACAACTGGTGGCCAAACTTTCTGCATTTATCTCTTCCACCTGATTCTTCATTGTCCTGATTGAAAATCCTGTTCCATTAGTATAGATTGCCCAAAGAATATAAGGAACCTCTGATATGCCAATTTAATAATTGTTTTCATGGAAGAAAAGCTTCACTGAAAAGCCCTAACGGACTGTGCACCAAGTCAAATGTTAATATTTAATTGCGAGCTCGTCATTTGTACGAGTGGGTTTTGATGAACTCTCCTTGTAGTCAGTGCTCTGAAGTTCCTTCTGTGCATTTGTGTGTTTGTGTGCCTGAATCATTTATAGGAAGAAGCTGAGATCCAGGCAGAGCTCGAGCGTCTGGAGAGAGTGCGCAACCTTCACATTCGGGAACTGAAGAGAATAAATAACGAAGACAGCTCACAGTGAGTCTAAATCACTTTCCTTGACGTATGCTGCATTGACATTGGAACACGATGTACAAGCAAGGCTACACTCCTCGTCCGCAGTCAAATAATAAAGGGTTGTATTATGTGAAATTAAGCTTCTCGTCGTTTTTCAACATTATTTCTTGTCTCCAGTGTGTCGTGAGACCCACAAAATGAGAGGGGACAAAAAAATCCCATCTCTTTTTGTCTATTCATTTCTGTCACATTCAGTGTGTCTGAACTTGCTGTTCTGATTTATAGACCATTGTGATGTCAGACTGGGTTAACGCCACCCCCCACCCCACCCGGCAAACAGATTCATCCTCTTGAATTCTGAATGAACAGCTCACAGTCTGCCATTATTTCCCTGCTAAAGCAACGCCTGCTAACTCAGAGATGCATTAACTATGAGCAAACCAAACAAAATGTCGGATCTGTGCTCGCTCCTGCAGCCCATAAGTCTTCATGTACTCCAGTATCTGGGAGGAATGAAGACCCGGCAGATTACTCGTATTTATAATGTCCACAGAGTAGTAGCAAATGTCCTGTTGTTGGCACATCATGCTGCTAATATGGCTGGCAACATTACATTAATTCTGATTGTATGCACACAGGCTACAGCCGCGTTAAAAGTGAAATTAGAAATTGTGGAAGCTTTGAGACCAATGTGGAAAATTTAAATGAGGGTTGAGTTTAGGTTGCTGCAGTTTTGTGCTTCAGTTAAATGTTCACATCAGATTTTTCTCTCCTCATATTGTTTGCTTACCTGTGCTTTATTTTTATATAGCAAGTTCTGCAGCAAAGCCATTATCATGTTTTTATTTTTGCTTCTTTTGACACTGATTGGATTTTGAAATGTGATGGAAATGTTTTCACAAAGTGTGCATGTTAACATCTAAACAGTGTTTGAGCAGCTACTCTGCACTGCTAAAATTTGGACTTTTATAACTAAAACATCTTACATGTCTTACACAAACGGCCACAGCTAAGAGGAGATGTTAGAAGCAACAGAATTTCTTTGTTTTTTCCTCATTTATTCATGTCTGTATATCAGCTACAGTGCAATATGCTGCTTTTATCTCACTCACTGAACTCTACTGTAAAACTTTGTATGCAGCAGTTTGCGATTGCCAAACTTAAACTAAACTGATTTAGCAAAGCTAACTTTTATGGATTTGTGACACAAATATAGGTCAAAAATTTTTTATCCCCCCCTTCTCTCTCTTTTTTTTAATTTAAAGATTTAAAGATCACCCAACGTTGAATGAAAGATACCTGCTCCTGCATCTTCTAGGAAGAGGAGGCTTTAGTGAAGTTTACAAGGTAGGTCATTAAATGTTGTTAGATTCTTCTACAACATGGAAAAATACTCTCAATAAGTGTTGCTGTGCAGGTTTATTCTAACTGTCACTGTGTCGTTCAGGCTTTTGACTTGATTGAACAACGATACGCTGCTGTGAAAATTCACCAACTTAACAAGAACTGGAGAGAAGAGAAAAAAGAGAACTATCACAAGTATGTTGGACTGTGTGAATACGTTTGTATTATCGCGAGTACAGCATGTGCACCTTCCTGTTTTGGTTGCGAATAGCACGATAAATATCATCTTTTCTACAGACATGCATGTCGAGAGTACAGAATACACAAGGAGTTGGACCATCCCAGGATTGTAAAACTTTACGACTACTTCTCACTGGACACAGACACGTCAGTCACTTTGCACATTTTATAGTAGGTAAAAGGTGTCAAAAAACAAGAAATGCACTATGTAATTCTTACTTCGTTTACCTGTCCAACAGGTTTTGCACCGTTATGGAGTATTGTGAGGGCAACGACCTGGATTTCTACTTGAAGCAGCATAAATTAATGTCTGAGAAGGAGGCACGGTCCATAGTCATGCAGATTGTGAATGCACTAAAATACCTGAATGAAATCAAACCCCCCATCATCCATTATGACCTTAAACCAGGTAAACACCCCCTTCTGAACAACTGATCAACTGATTAAGCAGTTTCCCCCTGGAATTAATAAATTATTCTGATTCTGATTGAACATGATTACTGCTGCAGTTCTGACCTAATGTGTTTTGATTTGAAGGTAATATCTTGTTGGTGGATGGCACAGCCTGTGGGGAAATTAAAATCACTGACTTTGGTCTTTCCAAAATCATGGATGATGACAACTATGGCGTAGATGGGATGGACCTGACATCACAGGGTGCAGGAACCTACTGGTGAGAAGAAATGCTCCTAAATCACATTCAGACGTTTAAAGTTATCTTTAAATGTTGATTGATGATTACCTAAAAGTAGCAGTAACACATTATAGGCATGCTCCTTTATAAACAAAGATCCTGTATTTAGTTTTGTGCTCTTGTGAAAGTGTCAAAAGCTGTTTGTGAAGTAGACACTTACATTGAGCGTTTAACATGGTTACGGCCCTCAAACACCTAAATGTCGATGATGGTCCTGGTGGAACGAGGTTTAAGAGCGCATTGAGTGCTCTTCTATAATAATGTGAAGATATTTTAAAGGGTTTCTTTGGAAATTGGCTGCTTCTTTTTACTCATTTTCAGTCCTGTCCTTGTAACTGACATTTTCAGAGGCATATTTTTGTGTTAAGCTGCTTCATAGCAACCACTGAATCGCTCAAGCATAAAGGCATTAACTCCTGGGAATTTTGAATTAGGTGCCTTTCAGTGGCAGTGTTGTGTTAATTCATTAAGATAATTTTGTTTGCTATTAGCAAACAGAATAGAGCCATATTTTTTAGCTGTAGCTGAAAACTTGACATGCTGTGTAGAGCATCCTTAAAAACTTTGAGGAAACTGGACAGACCAGGCAATGTCACCCTGACTGCTGTTTGGTATTGGGATGACATCCTTGGACACAGTGTCAGACCGTATGCTTGTGCAGTGGGTCCTGGGTTCTTCCTGGTGCGTGACAATGACCGGTCTCATGTGGCGAGAATAAGGGAGCCAGTTCCTGGAAAATGAAGGAACCAATACCACTGGCTGGCTTCCACGCTCGCCAGGTCTAAATCTAATAGAACACCTCTGGGACACCATGTTTCCATCCATCCAATGCCACCAGGTTGCACCGCATACTGTCCAGGAGCTGATGCCCTGGTCCAGATCTGGGAGATTCCCCAGGATAGCATCCCATTAGGAGCTTCCCCCGACTTTACCAGACATGCATAAAAGCACATGGAACCATGCAAACTACGGAGTGTCATTTTGAGTTGTGATGTGTGATGAAGTTTTGGTCTAGCCTGCGGCTTCAAATTTTGACTTTGATGTTTGAGGTGTCTTAGCATAAAATAGAAATGTTGTAGTAATCTATAAGTAACTTAAACTTGTAATAACAGTACTCACCATAAATATGTGTACCAACCTAATGGTAATGAATATATTAATGAATATTGTGCCATCAGGTACTTGCCTCCCGAGTGTTTTGTGGTTGGTAAAGAACCTCCAAAGATCTCCAACAAGGTGGATGTGTGGTCTGTGGGTGTCATCTTTTTCCAGTGTCTGTATGGAAGGAAGGTAAGGACGATGGCTAGTCTTCTAGCAGTGTTGATGTTAATTAGTCATTTATGCCCGATTATAAAGCTCTGCCCTTCTTTCCAGCCTTTTGGCCACAATCAGTCACAACAAGACATCCTGCAGGAGAACACCATACTCAAAGCTACTGACATTCAGTTCCCTGTGAAGCCAGTTTCCAGTAACGAAGCAAAGGTAGCAGAACTTGCACACAGTTGTTTTAAATATCATCACGCATTATGACTTTTTAATTTTTAATACATTTTTCAACTTTCAGGCTTTCATACGGCGGTGCCTGGCATACAGGAAAGAGGACCGGATCGACGTTCACCAGCTGGGAAGCGACCCCTACTTGCTCCCTCACATGCGGAGATCAAGCTCCTCTGGAAATCTGCAAATGAGTGCTACGGTCTCAAGTCCAGCTTCCTCCAGCAACATCTCATATTGACAGTTTTGAATTGTGACAACAAAAAAAAACGAACACACACAAAAAAATTTCAAACTTGATGACTGAAGTTGCACCTGCAGAGCTCTTCAGAGGCTTGGACTCGTGAGAGGAAGACACTCAGCGATGGAAGGAACAGGGGCTCAGGTGGGGGGCATCACCTGGCCTCCTCTGACCTGTGCCAGGCTTCTACTTGTTTACCAGGGCTTGATCAGTTGGAGGGACAGTAAAGGGACGGGTTAAAGGACATGGGTAAATGGATCTTGTTGAAGGTCTGACAAAAAAAAAAAAAAAAGCACTGAAACTGACTACATACCTTGAAGAAAATGTGACTGGACACTTGGTTCGGATCTTGCTAATGGACACAGCCTTAAAGGGCTGAAGGGAGACTTTGGCAGGCCACAATTTAGATGAAATAATGTGGTCCTGCCAGGGTGCAAATGATTCAGCTGCTAGAAGTTAATTTACTGTGAGGAGAAGACAGTCATTGTTAAGTAGAACTACAAAGATTTCACCATTTGATTTTGGGTAATTGTTTTTTTTTTGTTCACAAATGTTAGGTGTTAATTTGAGTTACTTAGCCATGAGAATGTAATGTGTAGCATACAAGTGGCAACTAGTATGTAGATTGGGGCAGCATACTTATGTTTAATGCACAAAATAACCAAATGTAGAAAAAATTAAATTGTATAAAGAAAAAAACCCTATGCAGGAATATTAACAGATAAATTGGAAACTGTATATGCTGTACAGGTGAATTTTCAAATTTTGAGCTGCAGCAGTAATGTGTGCAAAGAGTTCAAATTTTTCCCAATGTAAGAGTAGTTTCCTGGAGTGGTTTGATTTTGCTGCTTTGTTGCTCTTACTTTTCAAGGGCTTTATGTTCCACTTCGGGTACAAATTGTACAGTTCTGCTAAGAGTGAATAAATACCAGGAAACGTTATTTTTCTCCCCATTGATCTTAGTGCACATAATCCACTCTTATTGCATCTGTAAAGAAAAAAAGTGCTTATTCACTGTAAATTTTCAGGTGTGCTCTACCTACCATTATGTCTGTGATTATACTGACACCCTCTGGCTTTGTTTAGTACTACAGTTAGAAGCCATACGAAGGATGCAGAGAAGATTCACAACGGATGAGAAAAAACAGAGGCTAACGTTGAGAAAATACATTAGTTTAATTGAGGTAACAACATTTCACTTTACAAATAATTTCATACAAGACGATGTCTGCAACGCTGCAGCCAGCAAGCCTTGATTTCTAATGGAAGATCCCCAGTAGTATAAGCTATAGTTCAACCCTCCCATTAAGTAGTGTAATTCTTGAAGATGCTGATTTGCACAATTTGAATAACCTATGTTCCATATTTTAAAAAGAATTTGTTCTTGACAGAAGTTCTGTCACAGGCTATGTTTAAACTCAAATGCTCTCAAATTTCATTTAACTGCCTTCAAAAGCAGGACCTTTCTTCTGACACCATTTCCTGCATTTAATACCAGTTACATTCTTGCAGCCGAGCTCACACAACAATCCCGATGGTCTGTGTGCACGAGTAATTTGTCAGCTGAGTGCTGGGGTGAATGGGCAGATTACACTGTGTAAAGACGCTAGAGAGCATGCCAACAGCTTTAATTTTTGCTTTCTGTTAAGATGAGTCTGTAGACATTGTGATATGTATTGATGCAGCGGTGGTCACTGATGGAGAGTTGAGGGTTTTGGCATGAAAACTGTTCATTAGGATAGTGGAAGCAGGAGAAGTGTTGGCAAAGATTGGGGGTGAAACAATGTTGGATAGGGGAGGAGTTGCACTTGGAGCTACACCTGGCAGGTTGATTGCCAAAAGAGGTGGAAGACCTGCAGAGAAGATGACACAAAAAAACCCTTTCAGTTAGCAAAATTGTAATTTCACTTTAATAACATTAGCTCCTGAACCACTACACTTCTTGTCCTGCTTGGTGAAGACACTCGGTATTAAAGAATAGGCTCACGCTGTGTTTGCTTCCATTTGAACCAATCCTGAAAAGATGCCTTCGTAAAGCATTTTCAAAGAGGTGCAGTTTCTGTGCAACAATGTATTCAAATATTAAAAGTTACTCCGGCTTCCTCCCACAGTCCGAAAACTCTAAATTGCCCATAGGTGTGAATGCGAGAGCGACTGAGTGCGACTGGTTGTCTTCTGTCTATGTGTGTTAGCCCTGCTACAGACTGGCGACCTGTCCAGGGTGCACCCCGTCTCTCGCCCTAAGACAGCTGGGATAGGCTCCAGCATGACCCTGAAAAGGATAAGCGGCTGAGAATGGATGGATGGACAAACACTAAACAAATTTTACCTGATTTAAAGTGATCGACTTGGTAATTGGTTTAACCCTTTCACTCTTCGAAACCTACCAGGGGTAACCCTCTTCTGAACACTTCCTGTCATGTCTTATACCCACACTGTACTCAGTTTATACACGGGTCAGTGGTGAAGCCGATTCTCTGCCAGTTTGGTGGCTTTTCCAGTGTTAGTTTCTCATTGGGCAAGATGCTGAACCCAGACTTGACCCTGATGCATCCATGTGACTTAGAAACCATATAAGCATGGATAAAAGCGCAGCATGAATGTGTGTGTGAGAATGACAATAGTAGAAAGGCAGTCAAATGTCAATTCTGATCATTTATCAGTACATAATCATATGGCCTGGCATGTTGTAGCAGATAACCCCTTTAAAAATATTTTGCAGTACATCAAAAATGGAAGAAAACATTAAGAAGTGAAGCAGAGCAAAGTTACAGAGGTTTTATTAGAGACACAGCTAAGCGTTTTGGAATTCCAAGGTCACTTTTGAAGAAAAAAAATAAAAGCGGACAACAGCACTGTAGACAAAGGTAGACTGCTGCATAATAACCCAGCGAATAATGCAGAAAACAGATTTGAGATGATAAACTGTTCATGAAGTACACAGAGAGAGAGAGAGCTGTGTAGGAAGTGTGATTTTATTGTGGTGAAAGCAAAACAGCAAAAGTAAGAGGGAATTCACATTTGATAAACATCGTCATGAAGCGTAGTTTTGAGCTTTTGCTGCTGCTTCAGTGAATTTAATTTGGGGAGTGACAAAACCTGCAGCATCAGAATCTGTGTGATGTCGACTTTCAGCCCTGATGGCGTCTCTGTGCACGTGCCGTCGGGTGAACGATACGCGCTTTGCGTTTACGTCTTTGTGTGGAATCCGTTTACCTGCTCTCATTTGCCGTTTTAGCTGTTTGGTGGTTGAAATGGTTTTGTGAGCTTCAATCTGACATTTCTGGCAAAACACCATTTATATTTAAAAATCGATTCAGGATTTAATGAATTGATATCGCGTTATTCAAGTTATAATCGATTTGAATTGGAAAATTGTTTTTCGTTTTTGTAGCCAACCCCTAATCTGTAGAATTGAAATAAAGCTTAGAGGAAAAATACGTATGGACACAAACAATGGAGGTAAAAATAGAAATGTTTAGAAATGGACTTTAAAAGAAGAAAAGCTGTTTTTTTTTTAAATATATTTTTTTCCTCTATCCAAGTGTTAGAATTTACCAGGTTGAACTGATACATCTGAGCACAGTGTCTTTGTCACTTAACTGTGTGTTATGAAAAGATTGTGTCAAGCCTAGTAATAGGAGTGACGTTAACAAGTCAAACCTGTTTCAGAATTTACAAAGACGCCTAATCTCACAAATCAGTCTACTCACATAGCTAAGTTTCAATAAATCACTGCTACCTCAGTATTAAAATTAAACCCTTAAACAATTGTTTCTAAAAACAAATGTTGGAAACACCAAAAAACAGCAAGCCTGCCATCACACTTTTAAAAGTTCAAATGTAGCTAAGCTGGGCGCATTTCAGCAAAGTCACTCAGTAGTAATAAACTGCATTTAGCGGGACTATTTTCAACTGCACATGGTCTTTACTCTGAACGCCTTTACAATACATTTCTAATTTGCATTGGATAGTAAGAAAACAAAATGAACCCAAGCATGCTTGACGGAACAGAATTTTACCTGCAGGCTGTATTCCAACTCCTGGTGGCAATACATGACTCACATCCGGCAACGAGACATTTAGGTTTGGTAAATTAGGAAAAGGTGAAAGACCTCCATGTAGGGCCATTACGCCTGTGCAACAAAAAGAAAAGGGAGGGAAAAAAAAAGACAGATGTAGCAGACTAGCATCATGGATCACAAAGTATGGATTTTACAGACTGTACTTGGCACAAGAACTGGGGAGCTATGAACACCCAAACTAATTTCACCGACCTGGTAGCGTTGGAGCAGGACTGACAGACAGTGGAACAGTTTGTGAGAGGGTTACTTGGCTGTGCAGCGGGACAGCAGGAACTCCTGAAGTTATATAATCAAATGTTGTATTACATGTGAAAGGGACAGCAAGGAGGAGATATTTATACGTTTCTGAAGGCCTTTAACTCTTAAAGCGTTGTTCTGTTATTCCATTTAGATTTCATTTGAACTACTAACTAATTTCAGTGAGATTTCATCCTCAGATCAGCTCAAACTGTAAATGCTAAAGAGTCAGAGAGGGCAGTGTACCTGTATGACTGCTCAGGACTGATGTTGGACTTGAGCTGACGGACAAGCTAGCGAGACCTTGCTCCAATCCCGTCGAAGCAGAAGATGACAAAGCAATTGGAACAGTTGGAACGACAGCAGAGAGGTGGACCTGGTAACCAACAGTGTTTTGAATCAGTGCATTTAAAAAGAAATTGGAAGCCAGGCAGCATCAAAATTATTTTTACTCCTGGATGCAGTTATTAAAGATGCCAATTTACCTCTGTGAAGCCATCTTTTGGTGAAGGAGGTGGTTCGTAATGAGTCTGTACTGGTAAACTGATCTTCTTACCCTCTGCAAATGGCAGGGTAGGTATCCTGTGCAGGTAACCATAGCCAATCCCACAGCCTAGACTGCATGGCAGAAATAGAGCAGTACTGTGAAGCTTGTAGCAGCTGACCATTCTCCTCTGACCTCTGACATCAACAGCATTTTCAGAAATACTCATTAACCCATCTGGCACCAACAACCAAACCAACAAAGCCACCATATGCTTTCTATTCAGCACTTATACGTCAAACAAATCCAGAAATGAAAATAAAAATATAGCTTAGAACAAATTCTACATTAAAGCAGACAACTGAAACATGACATCACAGATCCAATAAACCAGCAGGATTGACTCTTACACAATATCACGGAAGCTCACAGATTTTAACCAGCAACACAAACTGGGTGGAGCAGTTTCTTGGTGACTGTCATACCTGCCTTCTCCACCCCAGTCAGAGTTTGGGGTGATGACCACCTCACGGCAGTTGTCTGCGTCGGTGTTGTAAACGTAGAGCTTCAGCTCCTTCCCTTCATGTATTTCAATGAGTGAAAACAGATCTTCGCTCTGTTTAAAAGCCACAAAAATACACATCAGGTTAACTTGTTCCTGGTTTAATTCCTGCATTAAAAAAATAAAATAAAATCTTAGGCAGGTACCTCAGACATGGCGGTGTCCGCTCCTATAATGTAGTCCGCATGCGGCCTCAAACCAGCCAGGGATGCAGGAGAATTTGGCTCCACTTCCTGGACTCAAAACAACATGCATGTATCAACACATGAGATCACAGAAATAAATAAATAAATAAACTACCCCCCCCCCCCAAAAAAAAAAAAAAAACCCAAGACAAAC
>VURO01049535.1:21177-33670 GCA_015108175.1 Pelvicachromis taeniatus | reverse complement strand
TGCTGACCTGTAATAGACCAACAAAGGCCACTTATTCATATCCATCCATCCATTCTCAGCCGCTTATCCTTTTCAGGGTCGCGGGGGGCGCTGGAGCCTATCCCAGCTGTCTTGGGGCGAGAGGCGGGGTACACCCTGGACAGGTCGCCAGTCTGTCGCAGGGCTAACACACATAGACAGACAACCAGTCGCTCTCACAGTCACTCCCGCATTCACACCTATGGGCAATTTAGAGTTTCCAATTAACCTATCCCCACAAACTGCATGTTTTTGGGACTGTGGGAGGAAGCCAGAGTACCCGGAGAGAACCCACGCAAATACGGGGAGAACATGCAAACTCCACACAGAAAGACCCCGGCCTGATGGTGGAATTGAACTCAGGACCTTCTTGCTGTGAGGCAACAGTGCTAACCACCGTGCCACCGTGCTGCCTGAAAAGAAATTCAGTTCTCTTAAATATAAAAATACTGAAATGTGTACAAGGACTGTTAAAAAAAAAATCACATGTTTCCAAGGAAAGAACAGAAAAGTTAGTACTTCAACACATTTGATAATGCAAACATTTTATTACTAATGTTCCCAATAGTTTCTGCTATGCTTCATGTTTAGGACTAAAAGGGAAGCTAATGCTAAAGGGAAGCATTCCACCTGCTAAATATGAGCTAGCAACCATTCAGCTCCAAGCAGACTATAAGGACAGCATCACAGGGATGCATTAGTCATTAACCCAAACAATAAGAGGCTCAGTAGGAATTCTGTTTGCTGGTGTAACAGATGGAGGTTCATTACACATTAACAGAGGTTTTAAACGATAAATTATTAAATAAATACAATTTAAAAAAATGTTTTTAGTTATACATGCTTTATCTTTTAGTTGATCAGTATTTCCTTTCTGTTGTTAGATGACTGTGACTGTAAACTTTAAGCAATAACTTAATTTTTCAGGTATTAGTTAAAATGGCCCTGAGGAGGTTATGCAAATATTGCTGCTGCTAGAACGTAAGACTTCACCATTGCTCTAAGAACAAAGGTAAACATGTCATGTTTACTCAAAAGTAAATAAGCATTTTTACTTTAAATTCCATTTAAATGTATTAAGATAACATAAGATAACATAGCATAACATGGAAAATGCTTTTATTGCATGAGTTATAAATAATGGTGAATGATTTATATACAAAAGGTCCTTTTCTTGTTCTTTTGCCTGCATAGATGATCCACAATTGGTTGATTTGTAACAACCTGCTGACCTGCAAGAAGCTAAAATTTTATGAAGTCAAATCACAGGCCTAATGCAGCACCTGATATCAAAAAGAAACAAATAATTTGTAAAACAAAAATATATAACAAAAGTAATATGATAGCAGTAGCAGGAATCATTTTTCAGATAAAAGCACAATAAATTCTTTTATTTAAAAAATCAGGCTGGTGATGACCATTTTTATCAGTGGTACAACTGTAATGCATTGACTATTTGCATTACTTATTGTTATTATCATTATTGTGACTACTTATTATTATTATTTTATGTTATTTTCTTATTTTGTGCTATTTATGAAGTTGCAGGCCTTCGGCTTCATGTCCCTTTCATTTATCATGCACTGTGATCAACAGCATGCTAATAAACCATTCATTCACACTTAAGTCTTTCACTGTACATAACGATTCCTCGTACACCTTGTATGCCAGTTAGAAATATACTTTACATCTTGACGCTTGCTCCTTCGAGAAGCAGATAAATAAACGCTGTATTTCAGCAGCAGCTTGCTGACGCCTGAAAACTGCACAATCACTGATCTGGATCTGGTTCTCAGATTTATACTTCTTCAGCCCTTCAATTTACAGCTAAAGCTGCAAAGAAATGCACCGTCCTTTTGTTCGGGCATTTTTACCACAGAAGCCTAGTTTGAGCCGGTGAGAAAGACATTAATGGCCCCTCTCTAGTCTACACACACACACACACACACACACACACACTGCATTTCGACACAGAAAGCAAAGCCAGAGATACAAACATAATAAGCCATTACTGTCAGGGTTACTTGCTTAATGCTGAGCATCTGTGAGAGGTCAGTTTTTCTAGCATGAAAGCATCTAATAAATACATGCTCTCTGCTGACATAATGTACTCTGCTGTTCTGGGAGGTAGAGATAAAATGCTAAGTGAATTAGAAACGCCTGCGTTAAGATGACAAAGCAGTGGAGCCAAACACCTGGACAGGCCATTGTTGCATTATTATTATTATTATTGTTGCTGTTTATCATTTTAATTTAAGCAACATGACCAGACACACATTTCCTGCACTATCCATCCTGTTCAAAAGAGGAAAACGATGATGGCTCAGTGTGTATTGTGCAGAAAACAACACCAACATTTCTGCTGTGGGGTTTTAAGTTCATCTAGCATGTGTGGTAGCAATCACCATGGGGAAACTTGGTAAGCTTTGTAATTGCTCCAGGGCTTGCGCTTATTCCTTTAGAAAATGTCCAGCAGAGACATTTACTAGCAGCCTTTCAATTTTAACAAGCGCCACATTAGGTTTACACTCCCCAGCTATGGAGACAAGCAAGTTACAGTCTCTGCACTATTAATTTTCTACTTTCTGCCAGGATTAATCAAGCTGTGGGGGCGTGCAGTCAATAAGAGCAAGCTATTTAGATAAGTTTAACCCATTATAATTACTTTAGGAGTGAAAGGCGCTAAGGTTTGATAATTGATTCTCTTATCACCGTGTTGTCAAGCGAGGCTGCCGTTTGGCTTGAATTTGAGAACATGCACGGATTTCATTAGCACATAAACACCTTTTAAAGGAGAGAGGAGCACAGGATTATCGCCCTTAACCACAAGAATAGAAGCAGGAACAGTTTTACTTTTGATAATAAAACAGAAATTGTTTGCAGGGCAGTCTAGCTGCATGTGTGTATAGATGGTGTGTGGAGAAGGGTGGGGGAAGGGGGAGGGCTGGCAAGCAGCCTGCAGTCAATATCATCATCATCATCATCATCATCATCATCATTTCATTAGACTTGCCTCACACAATGGGACTGTCAGTATCTATCAGGAAGCTAATGTGGCAGTGATTCCCAGGGGTGGGAGATATATTTGGCACATTGGGAAACCACTGACAAGAATCATAGATATATAAGAGAGGGGAGTAGCAGCTGAGGGGGGATGGCTGTGTAAAGTGGGTGTAGGAGGAAACTTCTGCATTAAAACACAAAATATTAATCTAAACCAAAAATGTGTCCGCTGTGGAAATGAAAAAAGAAACAAAAACACGGGAACAAAAACGTAGAGACAATGATCATAGCCTTTTATTTCACTTCACTTGCAGTCTTATAACGAGTGCTGAATCCTCAGCGCGTGTGTGCCGGGTGTGAAATGGAGGGTGAACAGACTAGTTCAGAGACAGACATTAAGTGTTTCACGGTCCGCCGTTTAGAGAGGCGGGCCGGCCACACTGCACAGATTACTGCGAAAACAGAGCTGCTACATCCTCTTTTTAATTCACTCCCCTAATCTCCCTTTCACCCATGTTTAATTATGCCTATAATTAAAACTGATGGAGTTACTGATATTGGATTAAAGTCACTAACGCCTTCAAATATTGTTTCTATAGTGTAAATCAACCATAAACCTCCTCTTTCCACATTACATATATTAATGGGATATTCTTACTTTTTTGATGCTATGATGAGGAGCATCCAGTCCGGAGTTACTAGACTGTAACAAGCTGTAGTAGCTGAAGATTGGGTTTCATTTGCATTTAATCATTATAACATTCTCCAGCACCTGCTCCCAAATTAGCCATGTTATTATCCTTTGGCACACTTAACCTTCAACAATACCCCATCCACAGAGCTCCAAACCAAAAGTAAAAGCTCTCCCCCTTGTAGATGTGGCAAGAAGTTATTATTTCTTTTGAAATACATGATTATTCCTTTAATTCTCTGCTCTCTGTAACTTTACAAAGCAACGCCTGACATCGGGTCTGTAATGATCGCTGCACTGAAGCGTGAAACAAAGAACCAGCGTCTGCCGGGTGGAGGAAGGGAGGAGAGCCGCTAAAACAGTCGAAATAAAACACAGCCAGGCAGATCCTCGAAATGGGCTCTGCGGGGGAAAAAATGTTAAGAAATCACACTCTAATGCATTTTATGACAAAAGCGTGAGTGATGAGAGAAGTGAAGGGATTGGCAGGGGTCGCTCATGAAATCTCAGCTGTGAGATGGTCAGCCAATAAAAAGTCCCTCCAGGGTGATTAATCTGACCGGCGGATGGTGACAGCCAAGTGGACTGGAAAGATGTACCAGAAGAAATAAAGGGGAAAAATCATGGCAGCTTCTCTTATTTTTCCCCAAGATGGTTCAAATATTCTGCTACATAAGCGGCTGAGAATGGATGGATGGATGGATGGATGGATGGATGGATGGATGGATGGATGGATGGATGGATGGATGGATGGATGTTGAGTTTAGTTATCAGCAATGATCCTTTCCGTCTTTGTCAGCAGCTCACCCATCTTGATGCATTCAATTAATCTTTGGACCATGAGGCCTTTTTTTTTTATCAGTGTGAAAACATGATGAAAAATCATTATGATTATGAACTGATGACGTATCTTAGAAACCTGTCTGTCATTTAAGTGACAACGTTACAGCACTCTACACAGTAAGAATGTAATGTTAAATTACAGTAAATTACACTGGCCGCTGGACCGTCCAGCATTAAACCCTGATTTTACAGTGATGTCACTGTAAATGTTTTATTTCTCAGTATTAGATTAAGCTTCACAGGATAATATTATCATCTGTTTGAATGATTTATTTTAGGGTTCCTACTGTCTCCACAAACAGTTCATTACTTTAAAGTGCATCTCTATGGCTCCACCCATAGTTAGGTTCATTAATTGTTGGACAATTATCTCTTTTGTCTCTAAATGTTTAGGAATTATAGAGATTTTATATAGCTTTCAAATTTACTGAACAAACTAACACAAGAATTGTTTTTATACTTGGATGAAAATCCTATTTAGTCACTGACTCTCTGAAGTCTAGAACCCATGAATGTCGACAAATGCTGTTTCCTCCTTTTAGATGCTTTGCCATCGTAAGTCACTGCTTGTTTGTGGCTATGTCCGTTTTCAGTTTTGCATTTAATATCTGAATAATATGCTCCAACTTGACCAATGAATAATATTCCATTTCTTTAACCTAAGAAACTCTTGTGTTGTTTTTGTAGAATGTCTCATTATCCATTTGCACACTTCAGAGTTCATCCTACGACTTCTATCAGCAGTCACATCATCAATGAACACTAGTGTACACAATTGTGACCCAATAGCATTGGCAGCCATACATGCTCATGTCTGCATCATGTTTAACAGATTATGTTATATAATAATTTCAGACCATGAGCTGTTTCCCATTATTGTTGCTCAAATGAATTTAAATTTTGATTTCATTGGTCCAAAGATTCTTTTTCAGAGCCTTGCAGGATCTTTTAGATGTAGATGCAAAGTCTCTATTCTGGTCTTTCTGTTCTTGAGTGTAACCAGTGGTTTGCACTTTGTTCTAAACTCTCTTTATTTCCATTCATGAAGGATTTTCTTGATTAGAGACTTTTTGCAATAATGTCATCAAAAACTTCAGTTGTCTTTTGTGGTTTTTCGGATCTTTTTGTGTTGCTGAACTGACCAGTTCATTAATTCTTTTCAAGAATGCACTTTGATGATTTGACCACTCCTGATGTTTTGGCCATACCTCTGATAGGTTTATCAGAGATCTCTTTGGGCCTTATATTTAAAATTATAGTGAAAAGCTGGAACATAGAAATTGAACATCTTGAATCAACTTTAGATATTATGTCTGCTTTTGCCAGCACTGCACACTTCTGAACAGAGGCCAGTCTTCCAGGTACAGGAGGTTACTGCTCTTAATCAATTTATTACCACTGGGACCACTTTGGACTTCTATTATCACTCGATGTCTCAGTTATGCAGTATATATTCTTATAGTCAATTCACATAACCATAAAACACAACTTTTTGTTAGTTGATGTATTTATAATACTTTGAGATCATGTCTGTATTAGCGCTGTCAGCGTTAACTCATTAATACGGCACCACAATTAACGCGATTAAAGTTTTTAACGCGCTCAACCCGTGTGGAGCGCACAATGGACAAACTCCCTGAAATGCGTTGACAGAGACATTTCAGGGATTTTGAGTCAGTCTGCGCTCCAGATGGGTTAATTGTTAATCAGCCGTTTAGCCGCAGTAAACCAGTTAATGCAGAGTGCAGCCCGTGTTCATCTTCGTTAAGCCATTAACGGGGATTTGGCTGCTTGGCGTTAACGCGTTAGTGCAGACTGGTTCGTGTTAACAGCACTAGTCTGTATTTTTTCAACCTCAGTCTGCACATTGTGGAAGACTAGTTTCTGGTAAAGGGATGGAATTTTTGTTAAATATAACAAGATTGAAAAAAAAATGCTTACTTTATAATAATAATTATTAGTGCATGTACAACAGTGGGGTCTGTTCAACCTAAAACAATGACGATGTTAAAGTAGTTTTGTAAAGCTAAAAAAGCCATTGTGACAAAGAACCGTGATCAGAGACACCCTAAAGCTTGTGTTTTTATTAGCCTTGTAAATACACCAGTAATACTTCGCAAATGATTTGTCAAAGTACTTACACTGAATATGACGAGAGACATTGCGTCCCTCTAATTCAGGAGTGTACAGCTGTTTAATAAGTCTTGTTATAGTAACAAACACTGTGCACTTCATTGTTCAGGCAAAACATCTCATGATAAACAATCCCCATTTCTCAACACAAAAACATTCCTATAGCGACGGCGTTCAGACAGACAAAAGTTTGCATATTATACTTTTATATAATTAACACATTATACACATTATAATACAGACAATCATATGTCCCTTGAATTAAAGCTGCCCCACGGTCATGGTTTAGCATTGTGCTTTTTTTTTTTTATCATTAACGAAGCACCAGCAGTAGTGGCCACACTGCCAGTCAGTGAATCACAATAACATTGCACGGTTACACAACACTGATTGCACTAAAGTTAAAGGCATTAAATGAAGTACTTTTTTTTTTTATAAACATCTGAGTCTCTTGGTAAGGGAGAACAAGGGACATGTACATATTCATAACTCTTCTTTGGTTCACAAATACACTAAAAGACATGAATGTTATTCAAAACATTGCAATATAATACAGCAGCATTTCCCAAAAAGGAATGTAGGTAGGTTACAAATAGCAGACAGTCTATTCACAATTATAATCGCTCAATATAAATAAAGTCATGTAGCTACCACATAACATATGGTTGATTTACATATAGGATTTTCTCACTGTAAAACTAGGACACATTTGGCACAAAGGCAATGTAACAATACTTTACACAATCTACACAAAAATTTCTAAAAACACAGCAACCAAGTACAGAACCTGTTACAGTGACTGTGTTATATATATTCCCATTTACTTATATACTGTATATCAAAGGGAAATATTAGCTAAAATGTCATGGTGCAACTGTCTTAATATTGACTTTTTATTGAATGATAATCATCACATATAGTACATATATACTATATAACGTCCCCTAAACTGTGCTCTTTGAAAAATATATTTAAACGTTAGATCCTGACCAGTCTTTGTAGCACATTTTTCATAGCAGCTATATACAGAATCATTAAGTGTTCAGACATTCTTGCTATTGCATATTTCATTGAAAAAGGACCCCACGTTAAACTCAGCTTTATCTCCTCTTCACGTTTTTATCAAGAATGCCACTATGCTAAAACCTTTTTTACTCAGAGAACCTGTTGTGCAAATATTTTAAGTACATGTCACTGTTGCAAAAGACAAGAGACAGAAACACACAGGGCATGGTATTGTTATTTGTTGTGCATTAGCAGAAAAGACCCATAAGCAACATCTCTATATGTCTTGATGAGATAGACGAAGCCAAGCCTGAGTCTCTCCAGAGTTGGAAAAGACAAAATGTTAAGAAAAAAATAAAATACAGGTATGACTCTTACAAGTCATGCCCCAGTCGCTCAATCTCCTCCACCAGGAAGTCGATGTCTGACCTGGTAGCGGCAGCGTTGGAGATGACCATGCGAAAGAAGTTGACCTTATCTCCTTGTGGCTGGTAACCCACCATTGTAGTGCCAGACTCCATCATCATTGCTTTGATCTTTGGAGCCACCTGTTGCAAAAAATAAAAGTTCAGAATGATCAAAACACTAACCTGCCACACTACCTATATAATCAGCCAATTACATCGCAGCAGCTCAGTGTATTTAGGCATGTAGACATGATTTGAGTATTTCAGAAATGAATAATCTGCTAGAATTTTCAAAATATCCAGTGAGTGAAAAAATGTGTTAAGGTCAGACGTCAGAGGAGAATGACCGGACGGCTCCAAGGTAAGCAACAGTGACTCAAATAACCACTCATTACAACCAAGGTATGCTGAAGAGCATTTCTGAACACAGCGTGTCGAAACATGAAGCAGGCGACGGTAGCAGAAGACCACTCTAGGGGTGCCAAGATTGGAACAACATTGCTTGGTCTGATGAATTTGTGCTGCAGCATTCACAAGGTAGGGTCAGAATTTAGTGCAAATAAAATTAAAGTATAGATCCATTATGTATTTTGTATGGCTGGTTCAGGCTGTTGTTGCTAAAGAACAGCCTAATGCATAAAACATCTTCTTGGCACATTTTGGGCACCTCTGTACCGCAAGCATTGTTTCAACACCACAGTATACGGATCTTCTGATGTCTGCTTTAAGCAGGATAACACTCCATGTCAAAGACTCAAATCATCTCAAGCTGGCTTCTTGAACATGACAACGAGTTCACTCCACAGTCACCAGAACTCAATCACATCAGTGATTGGGTCCATCATATCAATATGGACCCAATCACTATGGAATGTTTCCAGCACCTTGTTGAATCTATACTATAATTAATTAATGGAGTTCTGAAAGTAACTCGGTACTGGCAAGGTGTGCCTAACAAAGTGGTCAATAAGAGAAAACATTCAAACCAAATGCATATGCATACATATTCATGTTTGACTTTATGAATCCATAAACCCTAGCAGAAAACCGCTGCATAAATCAATCTAAGAGAGCAGGGGAGCAGCAGATTGAGGAGTAATTACCTTGTGCAACCTCTGACGTCTCTCTTCACCATCAGGTAAACTGCGCAGGCTCGGTGGAATGTACCAGAAGCAGACATTAGTGTGCTGTGGCTGATAAGAGAAAATGGGAACAACATTTGTAATGAGTGCTGATAAAAAGCTGCCTTCTGTATTTTCAGCGTTTCTTGTCAACATGTCAGCAAAGCAAAGCGACCCAATCAATCCTAAAACCAAATTAAGGCATCAAGTGCTGAATTATTGTGGTTATTCATCACAAATGAAAAATCTCTTTTGTGCAGCAGGAAAACACGGATATAGTAAAGCACAGACATTTTTCATCTGTTCATGTTTGTGCTACAGGGAATCTCTGGATGTTCATTTTCAAAATGTTTGCTGTGGAAACAGTCATCTCACCTCTCCGTTGAACACCATCTTGAACCCCTCTCTGTTTTTGATTTTATTGTAGAGGTAGGCTGACAGATCCAGGCACTTATCAATATGCTGCTCAAATCCTACTGTTCCCTTTTAAGGGGAAAAAAGAAGTTGTTACCATCTGGTTCTGCATATGGCAGCAAAGCTGACAGAAGCTCTGCAGATAAACGCACACCTTTGCCTTCCACATGAGCCAGAACTTGAAGATATCGACATGCCGCCCACACTGAATGGCTTTGTCACCAGTGTCGTATGTAACGTCGTACTGTTTGTCGGGCTGGAAGAGGTATCCAGCACACATAGAGTTGCAGCCTTGTAACAGTCCCTGCAGTGGAAGAGATTGTGATGAGACATAAACAAGATGGTTTTGGTGAAAGTGCACAGACTCATTTGTATGTGAAGAGGTGGTACAGTGTGGAGCAGGAAAGTGGAAAAAAAACAAACCATATACTCACCCGCTCTCTGACTAGAATGGCAGAGCACTGCAGTGGCACTCCCATCATTTTGTGAGGGTTCCAGGTGACTGAGTTGGCCCTGCACAGATATTGAAACAGTAAACACAGCTCGGTGAGTGTGTGTGTGTGTGTGTGTGTGTGTGTGTGTGTGTGTGTGTGTGTGTGTGTGTGTGTGTGTGTGTGTATGTGTGCTTATGGAGTCTGGTAGTGGAAAGTAAAAAGATACCGCCCCTCTCAAGATTTGAATGTAATAATTTTGCACGTTTGCATTTTGAAATATGGAGTCTGGAATCTGGAGCTGACAACAGATTGGAGATTGCACTCTTAGCTTGAGACTTAAATACAGATTTTCCAGTTTCCTCTCTGGTCAATGGAAAAACACTCTACTAAAGAGACTGATTTAATCAAATGGTGTCTCTTAAGGATATTTTAAATTACTGATGTCTCTCTCTCAGTTTTCCCAGTTCAGTTTAATGCAACTAGTGTCAAATTTTCTCAAAAGCAAATGAAAAATACTTCTTGAATGCCAGATATTGCCTCTTTTGACAAGTTTTGAAACGATTTTTCAAAATCTTAGCCTGTGTTCTAGGACTTACAATGCTGAATTGTATAAATTTACCCCTTAAACATGCTGTGATTTAACCAAACACCTTCATCCTGGTTCTCTGGTTACTTAGCAAACATATTGTTTTTGTTGAAATACTTTCTGACCCTCTTTCTCTTGGCCTCATGTAAGAGCCATCCACAACTTTGGGGTTTTTTGCTTGTAGTGCATTACAAGGCATTCAGATTCTTGTTTTCTCTCTCTGTTATTGCCCGACTCTTTTCTTTCTCTTTGTGTGTTTTGAGTAAATTGTGCTTCCATTGTTAAATGAGAGTTTTGAGATAATCTTTTCATTATACGCAGACTGAAAATGCCTGGTAGGCAAGCTTGATTTGTGCTCATCAGAAGAAATGACTGTCTTAAATAATATAGAATGGATTCTGTTTTTACATGCTGAATGATGCAGTAGTGAAGCAGATGTGCAAGAAATTCATGTAAACTCAAGTTTGCTGCCATTCTGTTTATTACCTTTAACAAGCTCATGTGATGTGTTCATTTTACCTCTCCACTCCATTCAGCTTGTGTCTGTGTTTCCTGGACATCAGCAAACCTCCTCCCCACGCACCCTGCACGGGTCACAACATGGTAATAACACTGAACATATTGATATTGATCATAATGCCACAGCAGGCTGCTGATTTGTACAGCTTTGTGTTCATTTTTTGCATTGAAGATCAATATTCTCTTACATCCACATGAAGCCACATATTGTACTTTTCACAGATGTCTGCAATTTCATTGATGGGATCAAAGGCTCCGTAGACGGTGGTACCAGCGGTGGCAGTCACAAACAGTGGAACATACCCCTGCGAGGCAAAAGCACAGCACACACAAAAAAGAAAAAGACAATTCTTGGTTGAATTCAGGTTGTTATATTCTTTTCTTTCTCTCTGATTGTTGACGTCAAAAGGATGGGCTAAAACACATTGCTCAAACGATGCCCTCTTTCCATCTGTACCTACTGCTGGGGCAAAATTGCTTCCCTATTTCTTCTAGTCTACGCATCACTATGCCTTTGAAGGAAAGAGATACTTAAAAGCAGGGGGAGCATCATATGTGAACAGACAGAAGCATTAACTTTATTGAAATAGCCTCACTGCTCCAGCATACCGAGTGTTTTCTTTGCTACAAGCAAACTCTGCAGCTCATGTAAAGGTTTCTTATTTTAAGCAGTAACTGAACAAAGGGAATAAAAATGTTAGCTGGGCGATGTCTGAGTCCTTACTGCAGACATTTACCTTTCGCTTGGCCTCTATTACTTTGGCTTCTAAGTCAGCAGGAATGACTCTCCCTCTGGAAAAGAGGAGGTTATGCAGTAGTATCTCATCCAGATATTAAATATTTTCCTAAGCTATGTGCAGGTAGGGTAAATAACAAAACAAACCTTTCATCTGTGTTCAAAAGGATCAGGTTCTCTGTTCCAAAGCCCAGAGCTGCACTTGCTTTCTTGATGGAGTAGTGGCTCTGCAGGGACAGGAGTTTATCACTCATCACTATGATGCTGATATTTATTTGCCCACCTAATGTAAATATGCTCAGGTGGTGAGATGATAATATTCAGTGACAGAGACGCAGTTAGTGTTTGACTAACATGCTCTGAGGTGAAGAGAACCAGTCTGGGTGCAGCTGCCATGCCTTTGGTCTTCACTTCTGGGAAGAATTTGTATCTGGCAATCATCACACTGTACATGTTGGAAATTGCTCCTCCTGCAGAAACAAAACGTGGCTTAAAAATTTGCTACATTTGTGATACTTTCAATTTTTCAAAGACAAAACTTCATCTACTTTCTTTATTTGTCCCTCACAGTTAATAATAACTT
>VURO01049535.1:0-12668 GCA_015108175.1 Pelvicachromis taeniatus | reverse complement strand
AATAAAGAACAGCCGTTTATTAATATTATTTATTTATTTTAGACTTTCTCTAATTAATAACACGACCTGATTGGTAATCACTCATTGGCTTGAGCCCCACTAACATCAATGACAAATATTAGTTCAAGGTGATCACTCCTCTCCCCGGCCCAGGTTAAAGTCAACCCACGGAAAGAGACGACGTGTATCTTAATTCCCTCCCCCCAAGCGGTTGTTAAAGATTCAAATATTATTTTTAATACTCGAAACATTTTCAAAAATAAAAAATACAAATACGTGAAATTTGCATGCAAACTGGGCCAACGTGTAATTTAAACCTGGAAGTGTCAAAGGAACCTCTCACGCTTTATAAAACACCTGTTAGAGCATCGACGGCAATAAAGGAGACTTTTGTTGCGTTCTGGCTTCCTACAGTAAACCCTGAAAACGAATGAAACCACTTACCGTGTCTTTGTGTGTCCAGCTGAACAAGTATAGTCCAAAAACAAACAAAAAAAAAACCCAAGGAAGAAAAATAAAAATAATTTGTGACTAATCTGAATCCTGTACGAGAGCCTGCCGCGCTCTTCCACTCCAACAAGACGAAGAAGAAACAATAGACCCGAGCTTCTCCGTTAGATCCCACACAAGGTGACCTTGCTTGTGTTGATGAGGCTTTGATTTGCTGACATTTAAAGCGAGCTTTGTCTGTCTTTTGTCACTGCGCACGGATGACTCACGGCGCTACCTCCAGCGGTGCAGCATATCTTTGAGGCAGCAGAGCAGTCTGCAGGTGTGACACTGAATGGCGCCGCTTTCGGCCCCCTAAAGAGCCACTTTTTGGGGAGAAGGGGGTGTGGGGGGGGGGATGCTTGTCTCCGGATCTATACCGCTCTGGTCTGAATCCTGGTCACGAACATGGAAGTTGAAGTTTGATGCTGTGAGCACGAGGAGGGATCAGGATCTTTAAAGGGGGGGAGGAGGAGGGGGAGCGCTATTTTTTTGTTCTTGTGGAAAAAAACAAGAGGGCATCACACAAAGCGCCACAATCACGAACCTGAAACACTCATTTAGTTGCTCGTCTCTTTGTTTATTTATTTGAACTCCACGAATACCACGAGAGATTCCGCTATTTCAAAACATCGAACAGGGAATCAATAACAGGCCATGCCGAGCAATCCCAACGCCATGCAGAACATAGACCTATCACAAACTAATTATTTCCACACTTTCTGTGCAGACAGATCGGTGCTGAGCGGTGAAGATGTAACCTACGACACCAGGATCACGCTGACACGGGCGAAAAATCCACAAGGTGGCAGTGAGAAACCAAGAATGGGTCCTGCAGGAGCCGAGCACAAGTGGTCTATTTCCAGAAATACTCCATGAATCTAATTATAAACCGGCCCATTAATCTGGAACACGTCACCGTCATACGTGAAGGCACGGAACATGAGTGGACACGCAAGAGGCGGCCAATCAGGAGCAACGATCACCCACTCCTAGATTCTGGGAGATTTGTCATCCTTGTTCTTCTGATGATGGATCATCTGGAAACCGATTAAAGGTCACATCACACGCTGTGTCACGATCTATAAAAACTGTTTTTGAGACTGGGCTGTTTTCAGCACTGGACAGCTCCATTACAGTCATGTGGAAAAGGCTTTAGGTAGCCTATGCCCAGGCCCGACGTCCCCGAAGACAGCCAGGGCAGGAATAACTACATATAACTACAGTGAGGGGAAGCCGAATTGCTTGAACTTTACCAATATCCACCTGTTCATATCTAAATCACCACTGACCACTTTAACTCTACATCATGAATGCTAAAAGATTCATGGATGTAGTGAAGGAGGACATGCAGAGGATTGGTGTGGCCGAAGGGGATAATAGGGAGACGGTGAGATGGAGGCAGATGATCTGTGGCAAGATTTAAAGTGAATGGTGGAAAGAAGAAGAGCTACAATTTAAAGGGTCAAATTTAAAGTTCTCATATAGCATGAAAAAAAAAAGATGGCATTTAAGAATTTCAAATTATTTCTAAGCTTTCTGATAAACTAACAATTGGATTTATTGGATAAATTATCTCATAAACATCATTTAAAACTAACGTGAACACAAATAGTCCTCCTTTATACTGGATTGTGTAATGCACAGGGAGCCAGTACAAGGCTGCCAACACTGAAGTAACTTGATCTCTCTCTTTTTCTTTTGGATACAAGCAAGAGATGACTGATTAACTCCAGAGTAGGATGCATTGCAGTAGTTCAGTCTGGATGTAACAAAAGCACACATAACCATTTCCAGATCTGAATGTTTTAAAAAATGATTTTAGTCTGGAGATGGTTCTGAGCTCGAAGAACCAGCTTTTGTATTAATTTATCTGTACAATTTCACATTTGTGTGCAAGAGAATCCCAAAGTGGGAAAATCTGTTTTTAATCTGTGTTTTAACATAAGGACTTAAAAAGCCAAAGTTATCCTTCAATCTATCAATTAATACTGGAGGGCCAAAAAATATGACCTCTGTTTTGGATTTGTATAACTCTAACTGTAGGACATGCATTCATTTTAAAATCCAACATGCACTCATTGAGATGCTGCTGTGTACTTAATTGTACTAACACATTGTAAGTGGTCCCATTTTCTTCTGAGGGAAAATGCAGCATTTTATTTGTGTGCTACTAAGCACTAATTAGTTTCTGTGGATGCACTTTACCAACCAAGCTTGCTAACATTAACTCATAACTTAGCACTTCAGCCTCTCATCCAGATACGTTTCATAACCCTGAAATGCTAAAACGAAGGCTTTAGAAGACTTGGCTGCTGCTACTTTTAATCTTTTATATACAAATTACAGCTAATGTGAAAATAATTTAAGAAGAAGAAATAACAAAGATTTCAGTGTACACATGGGAAGGCGACTATCGCATTAAGATACACTTAAAGAAAACAAAAAATCTGATGCTGGGTGGCACAGCGATGTAGTTATTAACACTGTCACCTCACAGCTCAAGGTTCCTGTTTGAATCTACTGACTGGCTGGGGTCCTTTCTGTGTAGAGTTTGTATGTTCTCCCTGTGCCTGCATGGATACCCTCTGGGTACTCTGGCTTCCTCTCAATGACCAAAGACATGCACATGAGTCTTTTATCTGTATCTCTATGTTAGCGCTAAAACAATTCAATTTCAATTAAATTTATTTATATAGCACCAAATCAAAAGAACAGATGCCTCAAGAGAAAGACTAGAAACTTGTCCAGGGTGACACCTGTGATAGGTGCCAGCCTCTCTGTCACCCTGAATCGGATAAGCAGAAGAAAATGGACGTTTTCAGTTAACATTCTGCTTTAGGAAATGTATAATTATGAAAAAAAATATATACAGCATTTAGTAATTTGCTATCATTTCCCATCACTTCACTTCCAGCCTTGTGCATTTTTCCTCAGCTTCCAGGAGGTCTTTACTAAGAAGCAGCTGCTGAAGGGTTAAACAAGGAGAGTGTAACCCGAAAAGGAGGAATTAAAAAAACATAAACAAGAACAACAAATGATTAAAAACCAGAAGGAAAAAGATTTCAAGTTGATCTCCATCAGAAGCTGTTTAAATTGTCCACAAGAGGGGGCAGAATTCAAGTGTCTACTACATATAGCTAAGCGAGAAAGAGGAATGAAGGAGCTTTCAAGGAGGAAAACGATCCATTTCTGTGTTTGTGGCTGTGAGAAGGAAACCGCGCTGGGTCCAGTTGCTTCTCCCTGAGCTTGGAGCTGGAGGTGAATCTCCCTTGATTCTGACTTTAGTCTTTCCATCTCTGTCTCTGAATCTAGGCTGCACAGATCTCAAGTGCCACTTTATAATCAATTACTTTACCAAGTCGTACATTATAAGGTTCTCATATAACAATATTCAGAAAAGAGATGAAATTATATTTAAACAGCACAGATTAATCATTTGCCATTACTGTCACACCTTTTGCTAACAGTTAAATCCAGAAAAACAACTCTTCTTTTGCCTGCAGCGAAGAGACCCCTGCTGAGAGATGAAGCAAGGTGACGTTCAGCTCTTAACCTGGAGCTCAGCACTGTGGATTAAGGATAAAATGGGCTAACACTGCACTGTGTGAAAATCATCGTTTGATCTTATTAAAGCAGGTGAAACTATAACACCATCAGCAGCAATCATAAAACCTTCAGGGCTGTAGCCAGAATGTGTAGAAGACCTCAAACTATCAGTCCAAATCCCAGAGTTCCTCCTCTTCTACAAAACCAAAAAGAAAGTGTTTAAAACTGCTTTTATTTCTTTCACAAATGTAATTATTCAGTTCAGCATTTAATTGCTAGCATGTAAAATAAAATACTAAGAAGTTATCTCGGAATGAACGAGGAACAGCTTAATCAAAAATGAACTTACAGCAGGCCTTTGTCCTGCCCTCTCCCTTTAAGCCATCTTTGACCTGATTGGCTGTCCTGTGAAAACAGAAGGTTTGGACAGACTATGGGTGGGGCTTGCTACTCAAGATAATCAGCTCTCATGGACTTCAGGAAAACTGAAGCCAAGCTTGGGGCTCACAGGTATCATCTGAAACTGACCATGTTTATAAAAACAACAATAATAATTTCTGACAAAAAAAAATAAGGAAAAGACTCATAGATCCAATTTAAAGACCTCTTCTGTTAATGATTAAATGATAGATATCTGTAAATGTACATATTATTGTATGCCGCTTGCTCAGTCATTCATGATTACCTTTAAACCACATGACTACACGATATCTAAGAATGATGCAATATATCCACATAAGTGAACGTCATTTACAATGTTGCTCAGATTCAGCCTGCACCTGAAAAATGAAGTCAGTGCAAAAATGTTTTCACTATACAGGCCAGCAGGGGGCATCTTCTCTGTTTTCACAAATAAATCTGATTTTACAGATACCATCAGAGAGGGGCACACCTGCTTACTTCTTTAAAACATCAGCAAACACTTATCTGATTAGTTCATGGTCTGAGTCGATGGTTTTAAGTCTTATTTAACAGGACATAAGGTTCAATTTGATCAAAGTTAAAAAAGCACACAAATATTCCAGGTGGTTGTATTAAATATCACATTAAGTCAAACACATAAAAACCAAGTACATGTTTTTATTTTCTCTCAATATTCATAGAACTCTGAAAATGGAAACACCCAGAAGGGCTGGTTTGAGTATTTCAGAAACTGCTAATGTACTTGGATTTTCCCATGCAACCATCTCTAGCGTTTACAGGGAATAATCTGAAAAAGTGAAAATATCCAGTGAGTGGCAGTTCTCAAAAAAAACAAAAAAAAAACAAAACATGTTGGCTACTGCAGGAGCCCAGATTTGAATTTGGCCAAAGTCATTTCCCGCTTTCCTGTCTGTTCTACTATCCTGCCAATGAAGGTTACAGGAAAAAAAAAACAAATAATAATAAAAAAAAAAAACTCTTTACAAAGAGATAAATGCCTTGTTGGTGTCAGAGAGAATGCCCAGACTGCTTTAAGCTGACATCCAGGCAACAGAAGCACATCTCTGAGAGCATTTCAACATGTGAAACCTTGAAGCAGATGGGGTACAGCAGCAGAAGACCACACTGTTTCCCACTCTTGTCATCATCTAAAACTGCTTTCTTGAACATAACTATGAGTTCATTGTACTCAAATGGCCTCAGCAGTTAGAAAATAAATAAATCTCAAACCAAAGCATATTTGGGATGTGGTGGAAAAAGATTCCCATCATGAATATGCATGCAATAAATCTATAGCAACTATGCAATGCTATCATGTCAACATGGACCAAAATCTAAATGTTTGTAGCACATTGTTTGATCACTCCCACAAAGAATTAAGGCAGTTCTGAAGGCAAAGGGGGTACAACCTCTTTCAAGCAATTCAATTCAATTCAATTATATTTATATAGCGCCAAATCACAACATCAGTCGCCTCAAGGCGCTTTACATTGTAAGGTAGACCCTACAATAATACATACAGTGAAAAACCCAACAATCATATGACCCCCTATGAGCAAGCACTTTGGTGACAGTGGGAAGGAAAAACTCCCTTTTAACAGGAAGAAACCTCCGGCAGAACCAGGCTCAGGGAGGGGCGGCCATCTGCTGCGACCGGTGTGCCTATAAAGTGTCTAATGAGTGTATACAATGTACAGACACAAAAGTGGCAGTGATCTTCAGAATGAGTTTTTGGTACTTAAACATTCATCTTAATTCACTGCACAGAAAATGATACAAACTTTCTTTAGTTGAAGGTCACAGAAAAATTATTCCTCAGTGTGGGTCAAATTTAAAGAGGGTCAAGGACAGAATATAAACACTGTTAGATCCTGACTCCTTAGGGAATAAAACGTGTCCAAGGGGAGCAGCTGGTTCAAGTCACTGCACAGCGTTGTGTTACTGGGGCATACACTGAGCAGCTGAGTAAATGCTTATCAGCATTTAAACATATTTATGTAATCAATAAAAGAGAAAAGGGAATTAGTTATAAAGAAAATGACATGTTTTAATTACATTTTAATCACTGTGTACTGATGTATAAAACATGGGGCCCAGCGTGAGACTGAGTCTGTCTGACCTCTTACACATAAATCTCCATTCACGAGTCCCCCTTTTTAATCACAACTAGCATGAAATTTTCTTTTTATCAAAACACTTTTATATGTCTCGATGTAAGAAGTCAAAGTTAGAATCCAATTTAACAATTTTTCATGGTTTAAATACCCAATACCCTTTTTTTTCTTCCTTAAGAGCCAATTAAAACGTACAAAAGTACAATCCTTTAATTTTCTCATAAAAATGTAAATGGCTCAAAATGACTGGTAGCAATCAGAGGAATTATTTCACACTGGAAAATAAATCTCAGCGTCTCCATATAATCATACAGCAATGACATCTGCGATGTAGGAGAAGTACAACATAGGGATTATATTTCTTTTGTGTTTCTGATTCTCTCTCTCACTGTTTTGCTTTACAAATGGGATGAGGTCATCCTGATTAAACTACAATGAGGTTTATTACCATCGCCTGATTGAGTCCGTTTTTCTAACCACTGGCCTCCTGCGAGACATGAAAAATCACAATCTCCTTCTCGCAGTGTGAATACATAGAAAAGCTGAAATTGAGATTCTTGTGTGATGCATTTCCTCAGCGATTAAAGTGTCACAAAGCATCTTTCATTCCTATGAAGACAGTTTTAGGATAAGGGCGGAAATTACAAATCAATTTGCTGACTATTTGTTTTCAGTGACTTGTTTGCTCACTTTTATCCAAGCCTTGCAAATTCACAGTATGTGAAACTATTAATTTTCACAAAAGGGAAGCACCAAGTACTCAGGAATTAGCCAAGCAAGGAAACCACAAGGTAAGGCCCCTCGTTTTAACTGGCAGGGCAGCATTCAGATTTAAAATAAGGTGGTATGGACAAACAGCAGCTAATCTCAGTGCACCATGTTCAACAGCTGTCACAAATGTGCTACTCATATGGATAATGATAAATGGGACAGGAAGCCTTTTACAGTGTCCAATCGTTGCGAGATATCACCAATAAAAAGCAGCAGAAAAACTGCTGTTGCTAACTCAAACTGCATCTCTTGACAGTGTTTTAGGTGCTGGTTTCTTATTGGAGCATCTTCATAAAATTATCTGACAAACAAATGATCTGTCCTGCTGTGTGGTACAGACCATCTATGCCCCTGTTTTGGTTAGTGAAATTTTTCTTACTTATCATAGCTGTAGCTTGCTTGCACTTGCTAGCACTGGCTAGCATGTCAACCCCCCAGCTAAAAACTAAGCTAACACAGAAGTGGCAAAAATTGTAGTTCCTTCACTGGCTCAAAATAGGGAGTCAGCCCATGTAGACAACCATGTAAAAACAACATGTTTTTACCTCCTACGAGTTTCTCTAGCTCACAGGAGGTAATTAATTACTTTTAACCAGGATATAAACATTAAAAGTCATGTTTAGATCCTGGTACAAAACATGGTCTTTACCTTCTATGGATATTTCCCCCCATTATATGAACTAATTATGCTGGATGTGTTTTAAGTCATCCACATGAATATTTGAATTAAGGGTGTGGTTGTTTTGATTGACAGACATCCCAATATTGGCATCTGGAGCCAGCATTTAATTGTGCTTTATTAGTAGAGTTTGTGATTGCTGCTTACTGACCAACCTAACTAGTGTTAGCTGATAACTTAATCCATATAATGTAAAGTTAATGGCATGTTTGGTGAATAATCGGGACTCAGAATAAAGACTTGAGGCCATCCTTAATGAACAAACTAACCTTTATTCGGGTGATGCTGGGAAAATCCAGCAAGCAGCAGGAACCAAACGTCCATAAATCCAAACAAGGGAAACCAGACAGCAGGAGAACAGTATGAACAGTACGACATGACAAAGAGCTGAGGAAAACTAACGGCTTAAATAGATACACACAAGGTTACTGGGGTGAGGGGACACAGCTGGGTAAAACAAAACACAGGTGCATAGAATCTAGCTAACAAGACAAGGGGAAACAAAACTAAACACAATGTACACAAAATGAGCGGTTAACAAATTAAAACAGGAAGTCACTAAACATGGGACATGAATGTAAACACAGAAGGAGAGCAAAATAGCTTAATGGAATAAATAATTACTAAAAGTTCAAAAGAAAACACAACCTGGAAATATCATGAAAAACCCAAAAGAAAAAAAAGAAAAGAAGACCTGAATATGAAAATATAAATGACAGAAAATGAAACTAAAAATGAACTAAACTAAAATATTAAATTCGAGTGGTCACAGACCCCGAATGATGACAGTTAACTTCTGTCTTAAAGAAGCCAACATAGCAGCAGCCAGATAGTCAACACTAACACTAAAGTGTGGAGTCTAAAACCAAGGGCTGATGTCATGGTGCCTACGTCTTTTATAGGCTGCTGTCTAACAGCATACTATCCTCCGCTCTTAAAAAAAATGGCCATCAATCTAAAGTGAATATTGAAGCATTTTGTACTTCAAAATGCTGACCATGTTTGTATTTGACTTTGAAAACTGTTTTAATTCATTGCTGAAAAATAAATTATACCTAATGGGGCATCCACATAGGAAGTGTTTCCCTCATTATGCATCACTCTGTAGATGTACGAATGGATGCTATAACAATTCAGCCAATACGGTTGCCTAGGAAACCCAGTGTTAGCTGTCTTACCAAATCAGTGGTTCAGGCTTGGTAAAGGCTTGATTTCAGTTTACAGACTCAGTACCTATGAAATGTCGACAAAAAACTTTTTTCTTCTTGCTAAACTAAAAAGTAGCATCAAGGCTGTGAGATTATCAGCTGTACATGTGTGTCCTCCACTGACTACAGCAGAGTTGCTGGTATCATGTTTTCTCATCAGTCATTTTATTCTGAATATCTGCAGAGTGAAGAAGGATCACTGGCTGAACTGCTATGATGGCAGGGAATAGCCTAATGTTACGTTAAAGTATTAGTAAAGTTTTTTGACCCAGCGTTTATGTTAATGCTGCAGTTACAGCGGCTTCACATTTGCGGAGCGGCATACAAAGACGTAACCACTCACAACATGCAGATACAGATGTATTTGTCAAGAGCCGTTAAGTAAGTGAACTTTTAGAAAGCTAAAAAAGGATTCAATCATAACTTTAAATCTGGTAACACATGCACTCATAATCAGCAACTAGGTTTGGACTCCAGTTTCACTTACTCAATCGCTTCTGGAGCTTTAGTGGATCTTACCTGTGAAATAGTCACTGAGAGTAAAAATGGACTTTTATGAATAAACACTTAATGAATAAACAGACACATAAATTTGTTCAAGGTAAATTCACTAATGTTCTTCTGTGGTCATGGCTGCTTTATAGTCAAATGTTCATTATGGTTTTAACAACAATCACTAGTTTAAAACAGTACCCTAATTGGCTTGAGATTGGGTAACTTTACCATGTAACTATGTACTGTTTATACTTTTATACTATTACTTGTTATTTGGTACCCAGTACTTTAAAAGGTACCAGTGTTACACACATCTTTAGCTTACTGTCTTAGTCTATTTGTTAAAGTAAGCAGTCCAGCCATTATGAAATAAATGATTTAAGAATAAAAATATATATCACTGGGTAAAAACATCCTCCTGTCTTGATGATTAAGTTACATATTTATAAACTGCTTATAGATGGTCTTAAAGTGGGTTAAAGAAGGGGAATCACACAGAGTATAATGATGGGAATGAACATTTAACCTGTGATTATACCTATCCCAGCAAAGCTAATGAAGCTTTTCGGTCAGTCACGGAAGGAGGTATTTGTGATATGGCATTTAAAAACTTCATAAATCTTTCATTCAATTTTCAGAAGATAAACTTAAGCCACAACATACGATATCCTCACTGGAAACGGTTAAGCGTTGCGGTCTTTAAAAAAAAAAAAAAAAAAGGCGTTACGGCCTCCAACAGAGTCAAAGAATAGCAGCCAAATCGCAGCCATTGTGAGGAGCCGGGTTGGGTGCAATCAACACATCCATCCATAGGCTTCGTTTTATAATAGGATCATAAAATTTGGGTAAAGACTTTTACAGTTCAAGTGGTCAAATCGCACCCTAAACTGTAGCTTTTGATTTTTTCTACTTTATTCTTTTTCTTCGGTTGAATGTGATACGTTAATATCCTGCAGATTTGGAAAACTAGAAGCAGGCTAATGAAACTCACAGCCTCACACGAACAACACCTTATAGGAGAGACCAATTCTGGTCTAAATACCACTTTTGGTGCATTTAATTCAACATAAAACTGCAACAGTTATGACCATCTGTTGAGTATTTAAGGCCCTGTTTTTAATTATTGGTGGAATATTGAATATACCTGAACATTTCAAGTATTGATGAACTTACTGTATTTAGCATTTTTCATTTGATTATTAATAAAAACTAATGGGATAAATTCTTGCCACTTAATAAACGTTTTCAAGCTTATTCCACCTGTATTCTGCCCGTCTGTACTTTGTCCTTTTAAAGAATTTGAAGTTTAAAGAATGACGGCGTGTTTGCATCCTGAATTTTCAATTCTGGTGAAGGAACAGTCACTTGAATTTAAATCAACACATAAAATAGTTTGCAACAGAATCATTAAGTAGACTAAACTAGAGCTCAAGCCTCGTTCAAACTGCATGTGCACTGTAGGATAAAGTTTGAAGAAATGACTGAAACGTTGGCTCAGTAGGTTGCTCTTTCTAAATTGTGCGTGAGTACACTCTGAGCGTTAGAAAAACAGGAAAAAAGATCTCTGAGAGCAAATGTTATTGTTACATTTCTAAGAATAATTTTTGCCTGCTTTTATGGATAACAGCAACTTACAAAAGGGGGCGCTGTTGAGGCAGAAAACTCCATCTGAATACTCCTCTGAATGGCAGCCCTCCTTTTCATGCTGACATTCTCAGAGATCCCACACAGAGGCAAACAGAGTGACTGCTGGCAGGCAGTGATGCTGCTCTGCCTTACTTACTGAATGAGAAAATTAGATGATTGGATCTGTATCACTATCTGATCTGTGAAAAGTTCATCACTTCTTTGTGTTGATAAGTTTCATGAAAAGGAAGAGCCTCAAGGTTAAAAAACCCAGGATTTTTTTTTTCCTCAGGTCGACACTTTTAATCACCAAGAGATGAGGTGGGCGGAGGAAGTCGATGTGAAACACTTAGAATAACCCATGAGAAAGCAGCACATGAGCATGCAGTCGTAAAACAGAGATATGCTTTTGAGCAAGGCATTACCACCTAATGATTGACACCTAATGCAGGTGTTAGTATACCACAAGTGTCATAAAAATCCAGTTATGGTTCGACTCTGAAAAACCATAACATCTGAGCTGTTTGGGCAAAAAAATAAATACATCTACAACTGGGCTCTCATCAGCCTCTAACTCAGGCTGCACATCCCGGGGTCACCAGTTCTATCATATGTTTGGTGTTCCGAGTTTTTCTGTTGATTGATAATGACAGGAAATATCCAACACAGTGGCACAAAACAAATACACCACCTATCAGAGTGCAGGATAATAATAAACCGTGATAATATGAGCTTATGTGCAATTGTCCAAACACGATAGTGTTACAGGTCTGAAAACCACTTCTGATAGAGAAATTTGGAGCTTAATTAAATATTTTAAGTGGTCCTTTTCATTCCTGTTACGAAGATGGATGTTTAATATTTATTTATCCGTCTTTTTACCCAGTTGGCTGGCGGCCTAATTTTAGCACTCACAGGTACATCTCGACAAGGTGGATGCAGGTTTTTCAATTATTTCTGTGGCGATTTTCAAAATTCACTCCTCACCAAATAAAATTCTGTCGCCTCCTCGCCTAAATTTTTCTGGGCTTTTGTTAGAGGTTTTAAAGAACAGCAGTAAAGTGGGACTCTACAGAGTTCTTTTACATTTTCAAAATAGCCTCAAAAGTAGTAATAATAATAATAATAATAATAGTCATTAAAAAAAAATCACTGTCCTGCTACTTTTTCTTTTTATTACCCTAATCAAAAGATGTGGAAATGTTTATGTTTAGAATAACAAGTATTTAAAAATATATAGTCTAAAATTAATGACTGGATTTTACTGGCAGGTAACTTTGACAACATTAAGTCTGCAACATTTCACAAAGCATA
>VURO01049533.1:2336-44789 GCA_015108175.1 Pelvicachromis taeniatus | reverse complement strand
CTCAAGAAAAGCAAACCAGTCGAATAAACGTTTCTTTCATTTATCCAATTCAGGGTTGTGGGAGTCTATCCCAGCTGCCACACGGACACATCACCAGTCTGTCACAGGGCTAACACAGAGAGACAGACAAACAGTCACACCTATGGGCAAGATAATTATTGATTAACCTAAAACTGCATGTCTGGAGGAAGCCGGAGTACCTGGAGAGAGCATGCAAGCTCCACCAGAAAGGCCCCGGCCAGATGGTGAATCAAACCCTGGTGATTCGTGTCGTGAGGAAAAGATGTAATCTAATTACATCATATAGTCCCTTAATAAAGAGCGAGACACAATAAAGAATAGAAGTGAAGTCTTCCAAGAAGAAATAGGAAATAGTAACATTAAAAAAAAAAACAAACAGAGTTTGGATTTCATCAATTTGACAATCACAAAAAACAAGACTTAAGTCTGCGCATGCTGCATCATAAGATTATAAGATGCAGCATGCTGAGGGAAAAGGCAACACTCATGGAGATGTTGTTAAACAGAGCAGAGAGGCTCAGTTCAGCAGAGCACTATCCAGATTTGCTGCCATGGCTCTGGCGCATGTCCACGTTCACGGCTTAACAAGATGAAGATCAGCGTAATTTTTCTCCCAGGACTTCCCTGGAAGAATCTGGTGGCATGTCATTTTTCATTTAGCAGGGCATAATCTTTCCTCTTTCATCTCTCTTTTAATTGGCTTCTGCTGCATCTGAGGATTGGGATCATGAAAGAAAAAAAAAGCTTTTGACTTAATCTCAGATTTTGTCACATGATTGCAAAGCAGAAATTAATTCTGTACGTGAGAATACAACTCTCAACTTTCAGAATGCAATCGACACAGTTTCTGCTTCCAGGAAGTGCGCTATATTTAGCACAAGAGGCCATTCATGCACAGCAATTTTATCTCTTCATTAAATCAATATATGATGATACAACAGTAAAGTGTAATCCCCAGGCTGTAGAACTGTGCAAAGGTCTGCAGGCACTTGAATGTTAGTGTAATGAACTGATTGTGTCTTAGCCATGTTAAGGTATCTCTTCTTTAAGCAGAAGCGATAAATATGATTCATAAAAGTGAATATTTAGGGCCAAGAGACAAAATGACTAAAAGTAAATAAATTATGCTTTAATAGTGAGTAAAGAGCTTTGGGCCTCTTTCCTTTTAAAGTGTCGTTGTGTGACACCACTGTCCTATCAGTAGCCTAAACAATACTACTTCTTGTAGTTGTGTAAGCAGGGAGCAGATGATAACCAGCCATCCTTCAGTGTTACTGTTTCTCTCTTCTTTTTATTTTTAACAAACATTTAAATACGATGGCACAGAATCTTGTTTTCATGTTATCTTTATTTAAGGCAGATGCTTTCTGATATGAGTGGATTTGTAGTATTTTTATTTATGTTGTTTCCTTTTTTGTCTCATCAGTCCACAGAGTATTTTTCAAAAAGTCTCTGAGATCATCACAAGGCTTTCTGGCAAAACCGAGACGAGACTATGTTCTTTTTGCTCAGCAGTGCTTTTCTCCTGCTTCTCTCCCATGGATGCCAATTTTGCCCAGTCTCTTTCTTATTGTTGAATCATGAACTCTGAGTTTAATGGAGGCAAGTGACACCTGCAGTTCTTTGGATGTTGTTCTGGGGTCTTTTGTGACCTCTTGGATGAATCATCAATGCGCTCTTGGGGTCATTTTGGTTGGCAGGCCACTCTAGATTATGGCTCCTTAACAATAAACCCCTTTATTTAGAAACTGCATTTTGTGTTTTCTTGTCTTATCTTGGCCTAATATTTACATTTATTTGTTGATCTGAAAAATATAAGTGTGATAAAAATATACAAAAAAATTAGGAAATAAGGTAGGGGGCAAACACTGTTTCATACCACTGTATGTGTCCCATAGGCTGGTACCAGCTAGCATAGCTCAGTTTCCCCACTCCACGGTTAAAGGCAACTAAAATTACTTAATTTTTGTTTAAAAGTTTAATTTGCTGCTGTTTAAATAAGAGATCATTACCAGAATAAGGTGGTTAGGGCATCTGATAAGGATGCCTCCTGGGCGCCTCCTGGGTGAGGTGTTCCGGGCATGTCCCACCGGGAGGAGGCCCCGGGGCAGACCCAGGACACGTTGGAGAGATTATATCTCTCGGCTGGCCTGGGAACGCCTTGGTGTTCCCCCGGATGAGCTGGAGGAGGTGGCTGGGGAGAGGGAGGTCTGGGCTTCTCTGCTTGGGCTGCTGCCCCCGCGACCCGGCCCCGGATAAGCGGCAGAAGATGGATGGATGGATGGATGGATAAATAAGATTGTATTGTATTGAGTTCTATAGAAAACTTTTATTTTTATCTTTATGTTGTTTAGTGTACGCTGAGGGCCGTGGGACCATTGCAATATCAAATTCCTGTGTATGATCTGTACATATGGTTTTTGACAGTAAAGCTCACTTTGACTATGATGTATGAACCCGCTCACACCTCTTATCCTCACCTGGATGTCAGCATCCTCAGTGCTGGTAACCAGGCTCTACATACATTTTTGTACCCTAGTGTTTTTCCAGTGTTTACATTTCTGTTCTTCTGTGTTATTGTTTTTTGCATGACTGAAGGACAACCTTGTAACCAGACTGGTTTTTCTGTCTGAGCTGAGTTAGTTCCTCTTACTAGAAAATAACTGCCGGATAACTTAGGTCTCATCTGCGGCACTTCTCCAAGTAAGCAAGCTCTTCCAGACCAAACTATTCCCTCCTGGAACCTACCTGGTCTGCCTCACCTTTCCAGGAGTCCCTGACTCCTGCGGCTGGCACAGTTTTCCACATCATAAATTTGTTGCATCTAATCACTCTTCTAAACCACTTTGTGTCACTAACCCAGTCTCAGCAGTCTGTCTCAGATCCCACCTTAGAGTTCACTTTAGACTAACTCCACCGCCGGCACTGGCAAATACACCTCCTGAACACTCTGCTGGTTGATCTTTGGCTTTGCACTTGTGAAACAAGCAAGATATTATGTGATAGTTGGCACTGGTGTAAACTTCAGAGGTACTAGTAGCTGTTTATGACATATTTTCAACTTGTGTGCTAAGCTAAAAACCTGCTGGCTGAGAGAGAAACTGCTATATCAACCTGCTCTTCTCAGTCTCCTCAAGAAAGCAAAAAAAAAAAACCCTCAAAAAACATCAACTAATATGTCAAACTTTTGCTTCTGAAAAACATCTAATTTTACAACCATGTCTTGCACCTCCCTGGATCCTAAAACAAAAGCAGCTTATGTTTCCTATGTTGATCATGTAGTTATTTTTAAGTTTCTGTTCAAGTTTGGTCTTGTGCAAGACACTCAGATGTCTATGGTCCCTCTGCCTGAGGTATTTGCCCCATCACACTCAGATAATGCTTTTACAGCTTTCATACATGACTCTGGAAAAGCAGACATTACTGTTGGTTTTTACTGTCCGGTCCTGCATCTCCTGTGGTTTGCATGCCTGGCTCCACAGCCATTACCTCCTGGTTTGGATGTTATTGTTCCAATTTTCCAGCCACTGAGTAGCAAACAACCTGAAACAGCAGGGTTACTCATTAACTGCCATATCTGGAGCATTTCAGTTGTTCACTGCCCAATCTGCCACCTGCCAGGTGTGCATGTGAGTGTGGTTTATGTGCATGCATAATGTTACAGGTGATTAGATCAGTCTCCATGCAATTAAGTAGCAGAGTGTGTATGTAAGAAGTGAGAACCTGAAGAAAGCTGCTCTTTTGAAAAGCATTGAAAATTATCTAAAGAGTACATTTTTCTATATGTTAGAGCGTGTCATTGTGTGTGTGTATAAGTACAGTCCTGTGCGCACATTTCCCCCCTACACAGATGTGTGTATGCGCGCAGCACTATCATAATACGAGGGCCACGGCCAGCTTTACCGCACTGATAAGCTCCCAGCAGCAGCTGACTCAGGACATGCTGCTGAAGTTCAGATCACGCTGCCACTCCTCTAACTTCATGTCAGTTATAGCACTTGTTCCTTAAAACAACTTCCCAAAACCTTTAGTTCTAGACATACATAGTCTGGTCGTCAGACTTATTCCTGATTTCAGTATAGAGATTTTCAGTATAGATATAGAGTGCATGCATATTGGGTTAGAATTTAAACAGTGAATGCGAGGCAAAGCAAAGACATTCACCTTTCATTTGAGGTAGTTTAACAATGATCATAAACATCTTAACCTGAGACTCAGCGTCAACAGGTCAGTCACGTTCTGCCAAAGGCTGCAGGTCTGGTGCAGTTAGAGCACTCTCCAGGAGGGAGGCGTATCATTTTTCAGGTCTACAATCAAGAGATGCGTTCATGAATGTAAAACAAGGTTCAAACCACTGGCTACACTTAAAAAACACATTTCAAAAATATATTTTCAAAAGCCAACCTGGTGGACTTAAAAACTTCTCACTGTCATACTCTGAATAAACTGTTTACTGCAGGGTTGTCAAACATCAGATTCGGGGGGCAGAATCGGCCCTGCAAAGACTTCAATCCGACGCACTGGATGACGTTGCAAAATGTGAAGGAGAACATAATTTTGGACTTTTAATCGTATTTTTCAGCTTAAAGACCTCCCACATGGCCATTCATACATACTACACCAAAGTAACAAAGTTATAGATTTCTGTAATTTCACAAATTTACTTCTTAAAATTTAACCCCAAAGAGTTGTGCTGATAGAAGCAGCACTTTGTGTTTTTATATAGGATATCTCAGGGATTAAATCTGCAGATAAACTTCTGTACACTAACAGAAAGCCCACTTTCATTGATCCATCCCACAACAGATCAAAATGGGCAGAATGTGACCCAAGATGTAAAAGTAGTTTGACATCCCTGGTTTACACTGTTCATCGAAATGGGGATATAATCGTTTTCATATTAAAATGTATTTATTTTTACACAACAGAAAGCTGTGCTGTCTCCTGTCCTAACACTTTCTGACTCAGCATGCATGAATACTTCCATGCTTCTTTTCCTGCAATGCTGTCTTGATGCTTGTGTCCAGGGTTTTATCAGGAACTCCCTGGGCCTTATCTCTTTGCACACATGCTGGACAAACACACATGTCCACACACAAATCCAACAAAAACAAGCCATTTATTGTTGAAATGCCTGTGACCTCTGCAAATACTGAACCCTACTTTAAGCTGTTTGCAGGGCACATGATGAGTAAAAGCAAAGGAGTGTTTACCAAATACTGACCCTGCATTAGATAACATTTCTTTTCCCGTTTTAAAAAGAGAAACCCGAAAGCATAGCTGGCAGAATGGGCACTGTATGGGATTTCTACAGCCATGGTTAGGTAGAAATGTTGATTAGATGACCAATTAAGCAGCTATGTCCTTTTAATCAAACAGATTAAATGACTGACTTAGTTATATCTTTTCTTTGCTCAAACAGAAGCAGTGTTGGTCATTTCTCAAACCTATTATCTGGTAAGTGTTTTATCAGAGCTCTTTATCCTGCTACAATTAGAGTGACGTAATTACAAGCAGTCCAATCTAATCAGCCGAACAATGCCTACTGAAGGCTGCTTTGTTTCAATCAGCGAGCGAGGAAGATGATCAAGGATCAGGTGTCCTCTGTATCTGCAGCTCAGCACAGTCAACGCTATCAGAAGCAAAGGGGCCAGTATTTGATCACAAAGGTACCCTGATCAGCAGATAATTGCAAGGATTTTTACACATAATGTATAAAGAGAGCAATCTAATTCCCCTGCCTGTGTTTATTTATATTATAATGTATTTAATTATAAAGCACTTGGGATTATTGTAACTTGCCTTTATTGTGTGATATTTCATTTGTTTTTAATGTGGATCAGAGCGTTTGTAGGCTTTTTGCTGGTTAGCTGATGATGGTGACAGAGAAAAAACAGACCCAGAGCATTTTACTTTGAGTAACTAGACTTCTTTTAGAAAGATAAGTCATTGATAAGAACTCATTTTATCAAATCACAATGTTTCAGTCCAACCAACCTTCATCAGGTACAAAAAAAACACCAGTTAAACCAGCAACTAAACCTCTAAAACAGCTTTAAGTGTCGACCAAAGCCCAGACACACGAGGGTGTTTGAGGCTGAGCGTCAATCTTGGTTATAGCCACACATTACATCTTTAAACGAATCATTAATTCAAAATTACATTAAGATCAGTTTCTTTAAAGGAACTTTAATTAGATTAACTTTCATTCTGTCTGACACATTTAAATGAAAGGCGATCAATACACTAATGTAATCAAGTGATAATGCTGAATTAATTTATTGGTTTTTGGCTTCTTGTGCTTGTGAATCCCAGAGAGAGAGCACCTCCGTCACGCTGTGTATTACGTATCTATGTACTCTGTTTAATGTGCATCATTCTTTGAGTCGTGGGAGGGGAAAAAAAGCAAACATCGCACTTTTGTTTTCATTTTTTACATTTCTTTTCAGTCACCACCCTATAGCAAAGGGGAGATTTAATTTCTTTACGTGCTGACCCACTAAAACCTGATGTGCAGGTGCCACATGTACCAGCCTACAACAAACTGGTACACTCACTTATTTCCTAATGGTGAAGCACATGTGCTTGAATGTGTTCGTGACTAAAGCTGGATTTGCAGTATGAACTTTTTTGTTTGCGAGGACAAGAATCTGGGTCATCTCCGTACAGTCTGCGGTGATTCAGGTGACCTTGTTGCTTTATTCACTCGACACAGAGAAGCACTGCCTTGCTCAGATTTGTAGATTCAGTAACTCTCCAGTTGTGTAACGCCTGTCGTCTATTCTGCTATCATGAGTCAACAGTTTTTCAGGAAGTGCTGCTGGAGGGTCTCTCAGGTGAAGCTTTCCTATAAAATCACAGGAAATGCGAATAAAGTGAAAGATGTTTGACAGTAAATGTGCTGTGAAGCACTTTGGCTCAGGGCTTCTCATCCTGCCAGCTAACTGCCGCGCTGAATGAGTGTCCTTGTGTCTCCTACACCATCAGGGACTGCTTATTCCAGCTGTCCTCTTATCTCTTCAGGGAGAAAGGAAAAATGAGAAATTCCCACCAGTTATCGAGGAAGTGGGGTGAAAATGTGGAAGAAGTGGCACTGCTTTGGCTTTTAAAGAGACGTGCTTGTGTTCTGCACAATATTGAGTTAGGTGTGAGCCCGAGAAGGGTTAAGATATAACCCTCTGGAGTGCTTTCCTCTGAGCCACTGTCCAGCTAGTGTACCATGCAGTATGTTATACACTCTTGATGGAGGCTCTGTAGAAGGACACCAGCAGTCTCTGTGTGATGTTATTCCTCCTGAGAATTCACAGGAAGTTCAGTCTCTGTTGGGCCTTTTCAGCAGCTCCGAGGTGTTCACACTCCAGGAAAGGTTCTCCTCTATGTTGACTCCCAAGAAGCAAAAGTCTGCCACCCTCTGCGCACAGTGCTCAGACTGTTGGAAAACTACAACAAAAAAAAATTTAGAGAGAGTCACAGAAAAAAAAGAGAAAACTTTTTTATAAAGAAAACCCAAAACTGAAACCAACAAATTAACAATAAACTGTTCTCATTATTAGTTATGATGGCTTGTATTTGTTTACTTCTATTTTTAGTTTGCTTATTTCTCTGTCGTCTTTTCTTTCTCTCCACGACGACGATCAAAGTGAGGACAAGGAGGAAGATTCTCTGGACCTTCTCTCCGAAAGTGCTAAATAATTTTTATTATAAATGATTTCGAAGAACAATAATCATTATGCTGAATTTAAAACACACAGCCCAAAGATTCTGGACCAACAGCATGGCATGCAGGATGTTTACAATGTTGCTGTGTAACCAGTGGTCTCAGTCATAAAGGTTTAAAGACTGGTTGGTTTCCAGCAACCTCAGTTGGTTTATATGAGTGGTTGCTGGAGGTTGCAAAGAGCTGTGTGGTGCTGGACCAAAAACTTCCAATCCTTCTGAGCTCGGAATGCTGGCAGAGAGTTTGCATGGAAGATCATGATACGTCTGCAAACACTCGCCAACTGCTCCTCTTATATAGTGCTACCTTTTATTCTATGCCTAAGCGCCTTTTGTAACGTTCCTCTACACACTCTCACACGTGATCCACAGCTTTAAACTAAGGTGTATAAATGTGTACAAGGATTTGTATGTCATTCTGAGTCTTTCCAGCTTGAGTTCCAGTGTACAAATGTGAACAGGCACAAAACCACTTTACATCCAAACCGGAACAAGCAGTGATCACACACATTTTTAATTTCAGCATCACAGATATGTTTTTCACTTTCACAGAGCTTCCTGTGCAATGTAAAGATATCCAAGAGTGTTTGTGTCATGCTTCACACGATCACGGTGCACGTGCACTCGAGGTTTTCGGACCCTTTGGCGTCAGCTTCACGGAGCCACAAATTTAAGATGTATTCAAGTACTACCCGAAAACTGGGGGATGTGATATTTCTGCGAAACTTCCAACGACATAGTTTTTTTTGTTTTTTTTTAATTAAATAAAGCAGTTAGCTCATCGCTCATTGACTAAAAAGCTGAAATTTGAAAATCAATCAAATCTTTATAGTGTTCAATACATGTTAACATGTGATTATGGTTATATGATTTAAACAATGAAATAATTAGAGTGTACTTGTTTCTCTGCTGTCTGGTACCCTAAATTATGCCAATATAATTACATGCTAACATGTACTGAATACTATAGACCATAGTAGCATGACACTATAGTTTAGTGCTTTAAAAATCTGAGTTTTTTTAGTCGTGGAACGACGAGATAACCACTTTATTTCGAAAAGAAATAGTTTATTTTTTGGGAGTAACACAGGAAGTCAAGATATCCCAGTGTTCCCGTAGCACTTGAATGCAGCTTGCATTTGTTGATCTGTGAAGCTAACACCGTAAAAACTGCAAACCTGGCGTGCACGTGCAACGTGGTTCGTGGGTATCAGGCGATAAATGTAGGCATGTTTGATGATCTGTAGGCGAGTGAAAAAAATGTCACAGACATTAGACGTTTGCACACACAGGAAACTATTTGACCCGGAAAAGCGTCATGTGTGTGGTGAGGTAAAAATCACAACAATCAGATTTACACACAAATCCCTGTGCACATTTGTACATCTTGGTTCACTCATGTGAATCACATCAGGCAAATTTCTGTCCACAGAACTAAAATAAATGTTACACCCCTGATTAGGGTAGGGGGTCTGGTGTGTCTGTGACCATGTAAAGCTGCACGGACCCCACGGATGAAAACACACTGGTTGTGCTGTGGCGTGCAGGGTGTGACGTCTCGGTGAAAGAGCTAAATTTAGACTGCATCTTGAATAATAAGAGAAAGAGTATGACAGAGGAAGGCAGGCGTAGTGAGCAGAAGCAGTGAAGAATGAATCTACATATATATCATTTCTGTTCTGTTCTTTTTTAATCCATAAGCGGTCTTATTTGTTTCTTGGGGTGGGAGGAGTAATGCAGCACCAGCAGCAGGGAATCTGCAGGAACAGCTGATGGTTGTGAGAAGGAAAAATAACAGATGGGAGGGTCTGACTGGGGGCTGGGAGTGGGGCGGTGCTATGAAGGAGAACATGTGTATTTACTCAAATTCAGACTGTTCTGTTCAAGGTGTTCGCAAATCGGTGTTTACGAGGCAGACCTGAGCTACTTTGAAAACTCCGAGTGTTTCCTGCACTGCTGGAGCAGCTCTCTGAGAGGATGTTTTTGTCTCTCCGGCTCACACCTGGAACAAGGAAAAACTGAGAGCGCTTCTTCTTTTGTCTTGTTTTGGTTTGAAGTGCCTCTTTATTTGACACAAGGACCGTGTCACTGTATTTATTGCCTACATGTCACTGGAATAAGCGCTTTTCTCCGGATAAGCGGACTTATCACCACGCGCTGCTTGCGTCAGACTCCACTGTGCGAGATCCTTTTGTTTGGTTTGTCAGCTGCGCGGAAATCTTGAAGAAACTTGGCCGTCGGGAATCTGTGCTTCTTTTTTTTTCAAACGGTTCCCAAAAAGCACTCCACTTTTTTTATTTCTGAGCTTGTGCTTTTTAATTTAGAGATTTTTTTTTTTTATTAATCTCTCAAATTAATCAAGTTGCTGACAGCGCAGGAACAATAAACTTCCCTAATCAGATAAGTGCGGCACGTTTCCTGTGCGCACAAAGAAGACGTACAAGGAAGACACTTGCGCTCAAGCATACCAAGCGCACGGGCAACATCAGGTGCTTCAAAAAAAGACATTTAAAACCAAATAAAATCAAGTCCATCCAATAAGATGACGGACGGTCCAAGACAACGCAGCAGCACGGCGGGCTCTGCCAAGGATGGTGCCGCTGAGAAGGAGTCAGGAGGAGGAGTTGCGCTCAAGAAGGAGATCGGGCTGGTGAGCGCCTGCGGTATTATTGTGGGTGAGTGTCACTGCTGCTGCTTGGAAATGACATGTGGTGACGGCTGTTGTCTGACAGCACAGCGAGACTGTATGAAAAGTGTGTAAAAGTGAGAGAAACGGAGATGAGCTGCAGTGGGATCAGATTTCAGATTTGAGGGACGTAGTTTACAAGTTTATGATAATCACGATAATTTGTGGGACTCTAAAAGCAAGGCAGAGATGTTGCCAACACATACAGTAGTTGATCAAAAAGGGTGCTTAGACTCCATCATGCTTAAAATAATTAAAACAGGTAAACACACTTTCTATTACTGCGCATGACACCTGGAAATAGCTGAACACACGTAGCCACCACAAACTAAACTTATATTGCAACTGAGCCTGCCCTGCAACAGTCTGCTGCCCTTTGCCCCTGCAGTGGTTAATCACTGAAGCCATCATCATTTCTCTGTAAGTCTAGGCAGCAATCAGGATGTCGTCACTTTCACTCATCTTGCTGTGTATTAAAATAAGCTATATGCACTACAGTTTAATATAACATGGAAACTTCACTTGGAAGGTGAGAGATAGAAGCGATGATGTCGTCAGCTGTTAGATTGATTAGCATTGTTTTAAATGTTGACTGATTGATTTTCAATCAAAATAGTTACCAAATAACCAGAAATCACTTTGATTTTATATGTCAATTCAAATGACCACAATCAGCCTGCCAACACCATCACTGTCCTCATGGATCAGATGGACCATAATAGAAGTGAACTCAGTTGATGTCAAACGGTGAAAGCCACTCCTCATTTGCGCATCATCAGTGCATCATCATCATCATCAGATGACAAACTGATCTATAAAAACTCTGGGGTAAAATATTGCACAGGTTGTCCTGCCAGTGTGTGTGGTCCTCATGCTGACCTTGGCAGGATGAATACAAGGGCGGGGGTGAGTCATTCATTCACGCGTTTCCACGGCAACGGGAGAAGAGAGGGGAGACGGCGGGGTGGGTTGATATCCCGAGAGGTTTTCAACAAGAGATAGAAACGAGTACGAAAAAAGAAGCGACGGGGAGAGATGAGACTGTGTGTGTGACATTCGAAGCTGGACATCCCTGCGCATGCTGACAGCATCTTTACTCCACCAGCTCCACCCTTCAACACACCCACATTCATCATAATTTAAATTGTTTTCTTCAATCTCCATTTATGTGCCATTCATTAGGAAATTGTGTGGCAGCATAGGGCCGGGAGGTTTTTATAGCCCTCCATAGTCCGCACTCCTCGGCGCCGTCACCAGAGTGCTCAGCCCTCTCGTCCTTGGCCAAGTAACTCATTCATGCCACTTCAGTTCACACCGTCATGTGCAAGGGAGACGTGAGCTCAGGTGACTCGACTGATCCTTTGGTTCACGAACATGCCCCGCTGGGTTTCCATGAAAAGGGTCGAGTACACGAGGACATCAAATGGTTTTTATGGCCTATTGTACAGTTCAGGCATTTATCGCTCACACACACACACACACACACACACACACACACACACACACACACACACACACACACACACATGCAGACACGTAACTGCAGGAACGTGCAAAACCACAAACTGGGATTAGAAGTGAACTTTTGGCCATTCTTAGCTCCACCCTGATAATGCTGTTTTATTAGCTTGACTGGCTTAGCCGTGTCTGAGCTGCACTCCAGTCTTTGCATTATGTAAAGAATTTCCTGCATGAATCTCACTTTTATTAAATATTCATTTCTTTTTAAATTGACTCATATCAAAGAGCCTAAATCCAGGATTAATTGGCAGGATTCACGATAAACAAACCTGCCTTTATTTTGCTTCCTCTTTCCCTCTTCTTACTATTAAACCATTAATGCGGGTTATGTTCGATTAATTACTTCAGTGTAATAATACCTTTCTTTCATATTCAAAAGCATGCACGCATGCACAGTCTGAGGCTCCAGCTGAGGGCCAAGCAGCAGGTTGCCTCAGCTTGGTAGCTGTTTAAACAGGGATTTGCAGCTGAGGGGAAATACAAAGACTAATCTTACAGAGCTTTGCAAAGGCTCATCTGGGTTATATCACAATGCTGCACAGACACACACATGCAGCCTAAAATTTATAGCTCGTGGATGCTGTGAGCGATGTTTGGTTGAGTGGTACCTTTAGATGTGTCACAGGAAGGCTCAGACAACAAGCTAATTTATACAATGGGCTGTATCTAAAAGAGCGACATGGGCATTATTTATGTACAGTCTATGTAAAAGACTGCATATATAAACACTGGTTAATTTGGAAACCATTTGATTTATAAACTACTGCTTCAAAGTGTTGAGTGTGGCATTTTCTTATTCCTTGAGCAACGTGCGTCTGTAATTGGCTGTGACATTAAGATGGATGCTGACGTTGCATGTTGAAAAACACGCTTGGAACAGAATGTACTTACTTGGGGGGGGAAATAAACACCCTCAGAAGGTCTTTTAGTACAACAGCGATACATCAAAGCAGCATGTTCCTGTCACTCAAAGTGGCCTCGCCCATAATTATGCACGACTCTAACATGTTGGATTAATGGGGTGTGTGTGTGTTGGGGATGGGGGTTGCTCTGGTGACTCCTTGGAAAACATGTGGTCAGCTGAAAGTACCACACAGTGATCCCAGTTTCTGTTATGCATCACATGAAATGTGGCTTCCTAGAAACCTAAATATGAAAAAAGCAGTCTTTCTAATTCCTTAAAAATTAAATCTAGTAAAGTTTTAAGTTATGAAAAACGAGGAACAGAAATATGCTCAGAGGCACAAACCAATCTTCTTCCTTTATGGCACAACAATCTAATAAAAATGCTTATATCAACATATCCTCTGGTTTGAAATGTACCAAAAGATGTCAAACTTTGTGGAGATTTGACAGCTCAGACTTTTCATCCCCCGCTTCTTAAAGGTGATGCAGCACTCAGCTGGTCTGAGATTGCAAACAGTTTAGCAGCTCCACATTAAAAAAACAAAAGAACTCAAAAATCTCTCTCCCATTGGAGAGAGTTGGAGAGTTGGCCTGCTTGGAGACAAAAGGATGTAAAACAACAAATGTAAGAACAGGAAACTTGCAGATTCCACATTAGTCAGCAGTCCTGCACCATAGTGCGCAATGATGCACATGACACAGACACACTACGTGCATATGCACATTGGATTGCCTCTATAAAAATTAGCCTACCCAGCCTCTACATGTTAAAGATGAGGAACCTTCTGTCGTAAAGAGGTCAACAAAATCAGGGAAAAAAGGCTTTGTTTGTCTCCTATTTACCTTTAAGCCGCAACTGGCGTTACCTAAGCCAGCGGCTGCTCTCGCCACGATCCATATGGAGTCTGTTTACAGCAAAAAAACAACGTGCATGTTTTTGGTTGTGCACATGCCTTTGACTTAGGCTGATCTTAAAAAGCCGAGATACCACGAGCGCTTAAATCGAGCACCAGGGATGACTACTGAGTGTGCAAACAAGGGATGATTTTTTAAATATTGTTTGATTTTGATTTATACAGGCCTAAAGAAAAAAAAAAAGCCCACACAAGTTCCTGGAAGATATATAAACAGGCATGTAGTGTTAATATTACCCAGGTAAAATGTCTGAAAACCTCTGAAATTTACTAAAGCATGGACTAGTTTGTCTAATTAGTTAAAATTGAAGTAGTTTGATAACATTCACAAGTTGGAGCCAGCTAATGTGTGGACAAGTGAGCACTAATGTCCCAACGGCTTGGCCCGAAGAGGAGTCAGCAGCAGCTTAAATACTGCACTTTATCTACAGTTATAGCGGCCACAAAGGATCCACCTGACGATGTCTCGAGGCACAATGTGATAGCATCGTTCATATCTCTGACTTTTGTACTGTAAAACTGCACTCACTGTGATTTAACCCAGCCAACCTTTGACCCCTTGGCTGCTGGCATCAAGCCTTCAAACCATGGTGAGCTAAACTTGATCAGAGGCCCGGGACCTCCGACCTCAGCCTTATCAGAGGAGTGAACTCTTTCGTGTTAGACCTTAACCCAACCATGCGTCTCTTTCTGCTGCTGTGCAAACTGCTCTCTGATGCTCATTGAGTATGTCAGGGCGTTATTCTCCCCCCTCTGCATCCACGTTCCAGCCCTCCTCCCACTCTCTTTGCACTCGTTAACCCTGCTCTCGGCCTTCTTCCATCTCCTCATAACTGTGCCAAGTCAGCATATCGCAGGTTCCCACTTTGCCCCCTGCTCGACTGATTCATTGCTGTTGAAACTCTGCATTTTTTAAATTATCTTTTCCGTTTTACTCATGACCTAATTATTTATTTCCTGTCTACTTTGTCATATGTCTGTTTCTTCAGTCTCTTTTCTCGTGTTGCTTCTGACTGAATTCATGCAGCAGTGATCAGCCGTCCACTGGTTTAATAACCACAATCACTGCTCTGCTCATTGGTAGAGCAGATGCCCTTATAGCCACACTTTTATTTGCAAACCAGACTTTCAGTTCAAAAGTGTGTGAGTGTTTTAAACGCATTACTTAAACGTGAAACCTTTCTCTCTCTCTCTCCCTCCGCCCTCCACCAGGTAACATTATTGGCTCAGGTATCTTCGTCAGCCCAAAGGGCGTGATGGAGAATGCTAGCTCAGTGGGCGTGGCTTTGATAGTCTGGATCATCACAGGCATCATCACCGCCATCGGGGCGCTGTGCTATGCCGAGCTGGGCGTCACCATCCCCAAATCTGGAGGAGACTACTCCTACGTTAAGGACATCTTTGGCGGGCTGGCAGGGTGAGTGAGTCATTCAAACAGTTTGTGGGTTTGGTTTCTTATTGATGTCACACATCTTCAGGGGTAAATCTGCACCTGTGTTTTAACTCTTTCCCCCATTGAAAGTCTACTAACTCTTTTTTTTTTTAACTGAGGGGCTTCTGTCATATTTCAAGCCCGTTCACAGAACAAACTCGATGTGCCTGAGGAGTTTCTGAGCAACTTAGTGGGGCCAACCTTGGAATAAACAGAAACTTATCCTAATGGCAGCCAAACCATGTTTTTATTGAGTATATACTGAAGTGTCAAAACTCTACACTGAGGATACAGGGGAGGTCACCAACTGTCTTCTTCATGGTGGAATAAAGTTAAGACCGTGAAGTACATAAAGAGGGCACCATTTGTTACTAAATAAAAGCTGTTTTTCTCCATAACAAATGTGTTTTCAAAGCATCACATCTTTGTAATTGGAATGATTTATAGTTCAGCTTTTCTCTTTGGGCTTTTTTATTTACTCTCAGATCAGCGAGGGCTAAGAAACCCCCAGTCAACCCACAAAAGTTTTGGTTATTAACTGCATAGCAAAGAGATGAAGGGCAGGAAGTCACCTAAATGACTGACTTGACATGGATTTAGACAAATCCTAGGGGATTATCCAGCTGATGTAGCTCAGATATATGGATCCAAAGCAGGCCTAGAGGTGCAAGAACACCAACCAGGCATAACATAATAAAAAAACAAAACACAAAAAAAACACAACAAGGTTAATTTTGTGAAATGTTGTATTTTTTATCAGTTTTTCCCAAAAAATCTTTGATGTTTTTTGGCGTTGATGTTGCGATTTGCACCTAAAAGCCACCGTAGAAAGGTGGACTTTAGCTTGTAGTCAACTGCAGATCTTAGAAACAGATATTCAGCCAACTGACTCCCATTAGTTGCCGGCAAACTAGCGCCCAGGTGACTCAGATAATCTCACGTTGTTTTTCCATCTTTAAATGGCGAGCTTTAAAATAGTGGTTCTTACAGTAAGAGCTTGGGAACCACACTAAGTTGGTTTCCTAGCAAAAACAATATCGTTTGTTAACGAAGATTTCACACACACTGGGCCTTTGCTCACAAAGTAAACACACATTGGACTATTGTTTTTTTTTTTTTCCCCAACTATCACAAGGATGCATATTATCAAGATATTCTGGGAGAGGAATTCAAGCAGACCAAACAGCCAATGATTGTTTGTGTCTCTTTGTGCACAAACTATCAATACACATCAATGAACATTTAACTCCAGAGACTTTGTACTCTGTGGCTTCACAGTTTGAAGTGTCGGGGCCGCAATGTTTCCATGTGCCCTCGGTATAGCATAAATAAATCCATGTTCAAGGGATGTTTGTTTTTGTTGTGCTGCTCCCTTTGTCCCCATCTGTGTATATGGGGGCGTGCTTATAAGTCAATAACTGGAATGGTGGATGTACTTACATCACCTTGTCGCAGCTGTGCGAATGCGAAAGAATTTGAAAATTGTACCATCAAACACAGCACTTCATGCACAAAGGGCCTCAAAGGTGTAGCAGGTTGAGGTTTAAGAGGAAGTTTAATGGAAAGAAATGATTAGCAAATTTCTCATTACATTACATCATCCTAACCACTGTAGGGTTTCAGAAGGGTTTGCTGTGCCCTACACAGTAAACTGACGTGCACGTACTTAGAAATGTAACTGCAGGCCTTGTTGTAGCCTCCACAAGTGGGTGACACCAACGGCTACATCTGTTCCTGTCGAGGGCAATGTATAGATACATTTCTAGGAAGGCGCATGTCAGATTACGGTGTAGGGTTTCAGAAGGGCTTGCAGTTATGACATACCTAATGTGTAGATTTAAAACAAGCAAGGTCGACTGAAAACACAGGCAACAGTGTCAGTCACTTGTGTAGGCTTGGTCAAAGACTCTACATAGATTCAGTGCAGAAGTAAGGCGGTCATGTTAGCATTTTGGTTTTTAGGTGGAATGCTAACTCATGAGCTAACAGACTCTTACATTGTTTGAAGTCGCATCCAGAAACTTTATACACTGATATATTTAACAACCTAATATTCAACAAGTTTGAAAGATAATACTTTACTTTAAATTATTATTAAGCAACACATACTAAAATGTTGTTTCCTGTTTTTTCCCATAGAAAAATGATCAGAGTTTTAAAAATGCTAAAAGTGAAGTGAGCAGTGTGAAAGGCGAGTTATTGGAGCCTGACTTTCAAACACTGGTGTAGACATTTTTTCATCAAACACTCACAAATTTAAAGCGAGTCGCCATCCCATTAATGCACTGGAGTGTAACGATCCCTTTTTAAGCTTCCAGAGAATTTAATGGAGATTTCGCGTGTCCGGCTGTACCTGTCACTGCGTTAAACCCCTGAGCTCTGCTGCATCTCGTGTCATCAGCCCGTTATTCATTTTATTCCACTATTACTGATATCTTCCTGTTTGCAAATGTTTTTGTTATCATGCTAAGATGAGTGAGAGAAGGGTTGTCAGGCATGCCTGTCTAAAGTTGTTTATTTCTGCCCGTATTTGATTAATGCAGGCACTGATGTAAACATTTCAGTGATAACAGCATAGAAAACAAATCATATAAGACGAAAGGGAGGAGAAAATTACAAAATACATCAATGTGAGTAAATACTGGTAATACAGGTGGGCTGATGTATATGTAAGCAGACAATGAGTAACATGCGGTGTGTTGGTGTATTGTTTCACTGTTGCGTTTCTCCATGACTACTTCTACTCAAGCAGGTTAACAGACTGGATGAGTCACCCCATTTTAAACTGTTGCCAAGCAGAAATGTTAGTGGGTTGGTTTAAACTAAATGCCGTTTCTCTGCACAAACACCGGAAAATAACGGGGAAATGTGCCGGTAACCTAACATCAAAGTAGCTGCAAAACTTAAATGTTACTATTTTAGTCATGAGCAGCATGAGATTTCCTCTTCCTGCTTTGTTCTGAGTGATGCAAGGAAGTGTTTGTATTCAGTAACTGGGTCATTTGTTTTTTTGTGTTAGCTGAGAATAGCAACTGAAGCCATTCGTGGCTCCTCAGAACCCAAAGGTGACACTGTTGTGTAGCTTGTTTTCCTAGTACAAAACTATTACATTAATGTAATGTGGAGAAAGGAAGCAATACTTGATGTTTGAAAGGTGAAATCAGCATTTGTACTTTCATAAATGATTCACTAATCTTGACTGCTGCAAGCTTAATAAACCATGAACATGCGAGCTGTTTTATTGACTTGTCATTTTTGTTTGTGTAGTTCAATAATGCTCAGCTATAGTTCTTTCATAACCACTTTGAGGATTTTATTTGAGGTCGTGCATAGTTAAAACGTAGACCAAACACTGCATATGCATACATCTTTCCCTTCTTTTTGCGCAGGTTCCTGCGGCTGTGGATTGCCGTACTCGTCATCTACCCGACCAACCAGGCTGTGATTGCGCTGACGTTCTCCAACTATGTCCTTCAGCCTCTGTTCCCGACCTGCTTTCCACCAGAAAATGGCCTGCGTCTGCTGGCTGCCGTTTGTCTTTGTGAGTAAGACATCACATCTAACTCGTGTGCACACACACAGACACAAATGAGCCACAACCCACAGCCGCAGGCGTGTTTTCCATGTAAAGGAGGACAGACTTCCAACAACTAAAATAAACTGAGCTACAAACTCTGACAGAATTTAATGGCGTTAATGCTAAACTGGTGAAGGCATTGACTTCTAAAGGTTGTATAATAAGTTTTATCAGTGATGTCTGTGAAGGTTCTCAGTCATCCAGGTCATCGTAGTCTAAGGAGCTTGGAAAGAAAAGCATCTGGACTTCTTTAAGTTGCTTGAAGACGTTTCACCTCTCATCCGAGAAGCTTCTTCACTTCTAAGAGCAATTGGTGGAGAGTCCCAGATTTTTAAGCCCTATTGGAAGTGTTCCCAAGAGGGTTGTGGACCCCTTATTGATCCTCTGCCTAATCACACGAGTCAAGGTATGAAAACAGGAGTGGGTCACAATCAGCCAAGTTTTTGGGTGCAGTGAAGCCTAGCCCCACCCTATCATGTGATTTACTGAGTTCAAATGGCCCAGGATGTGAGGGTGCATTAAGGCATCTGGGAAGGGATGGCAGACAGTTGGTGTCGACATCAGCCGTCTGCCACCAACCATCTGGACTTCTTCAAGAAACTTAACCTCCTAAGACCCGAACTCGTTCATGGCATGCATTTTTAATTTCTCTTTGATATTTGGGCTGATTGGGACCTGATGAATGTAAAAACAAAGAATTACCAGATTTTTATTTTTTTTTACCCGATTTTTGTTTCAGAGAAAAATGAGAGTCACATATGAGGACATTCTTTTTAAATTTTGATCAAACAGTGGCAGTATAATGTCCTCGTAAGAGGATTTCAGGCCCTTGTAGAGCAAAATGTTGTATTTTGGTTTAAACAACCCAAAATGTGATGTCCACATATGTGGACGCCCAGGTCCTAGGAGGTTAAAGATGTCCAGGCAGTTTTCTTTCCGAGCTGCTTAGAGTGGGGTTTAAATTCTGCTTTAAGTACTGGTTATAGTTTCCTCGACACTTTGCCGTCATATCTTGGCTCGGGGTCAGTTTGGGTCTGAGTCTGTGTAAATTTCATCATCAGATGGTGACTAGAAGGGTCTGTGCAGACCCTGTGGTTGTGTGATTGGTTTCTTGCGTGGAGACTTTACCTTACAACGGACTTGAAATGATGACTTGATCGTCTTGTCTCCAGCGAGCTGTGTTTCCAAATGAGTACAATCAAGGCTTTGGGAGACATGTTTCACCTATTTTGAGGCCTAGTTAAGCATGCACATCTTTTGTGGGAGGGGCTTAAAGCAAACGTCTGCCTCGTGCAGCTTAAATGAATGAGTGTCATAACAGCATTTAGATGTTGTAGAGTTTAACATGTGAAAGTCCTTTAAAACACATTTTCCACTGCAGCAACTTTTGCTTTGGTGATCAAAGTGTCGTCATCAAATCCAACCTATTTATAAATCACTGACTGGTTGAGTTATGACTTTGTTTATCCAGTTTATGCCTGCCTCAGTCCCAGTTTTCCCCTGTTTTACGAAGCTCTTGTGTTTTTTAACCCTCAGTTAGAGGTCATTTGAGAGAGGAAGTACACAGGGCGCTGGCAGACTTTAGCCGTAAGGAGTAAATGTGTGGAGACAAATGGAGAAATGTGTTGGTGCCAACGTGACTGTGGTGGATTTGAGCAACTCGACAAAGTTCACACACACTAGACAAATACTGCAGGCAACCTTGAGACACAAAAAGAGACGGTCGTCAAGCCTGGAGAAGAATACGTGCACTGTTTGTGTTACCTGGTGGTGATTCATGTGTTTCATGTATACATTGTTTTTATTGGGAGCTGTGGTCTAACTCCTGCAACTCTAATTTACCGAGGAATAATGAGAGCAACATTTTTTTTTGAGGTCATCTCTTTTAAAGTGCAAAGTGCTTACAGCTCTCAGGAGGACAACAGTTGTGTTCAGCGTGCTGCTTTTTCTGGATGCAGATTGCTTTAAAAGTTTGCAGTTTAACTGCAAACTAGTTCCTTCCTCGAGTCATTCACACTCACTCATTCTTGTATAATACTCTCAGATGTTTCCTGCATCTCCCCATTAAGTCCAACTCTTGGTGTTTTTAAAACTTTCTTTCTTATTTTTTCCTCCCTCACTTTTTATCTTTACTCTCAAAAAATGGTTGGGTTTAGACCCTGAAAGCAAGTGCATCACTGCGCCATTTCTAATCAAAAGGCTGGTGTGGTTTGATCCCTGCTTCAGTCTGAGTGCCAAACTGTCCTTGGGCTTGGAACTGGAAAAACTGGAGATATCATACAAATGACATATGAAACATGCATAACTCAAAATGACAAATATAAAGTTTCACTTGGTAGGCTTTTCTTGGGAGTGTTTTGGGTTTGTTTTTTTTAAGGGAGAGTGAAACCTTTTAACGAGTATTGTATATTTTGATTTGTTTCCCATGATGAGCTCAGCTCGCTGCCTTGTTTGGCTTAATGATGCTAAAAACTCACTTTCCAAAGGCTTGCATGAGAACGCATGAAAATACATTTAAATGTAGTTAACCAATTGATTACTACTAATGACCGTAGCCAGGAACACTACTGCTACTTTACTAAGCTAGCAGAACAAGCAGTTTTATTTGGCATCAAATGGGTGGAAAGCAATAATTATTTGCTTACATTTGAAGAAATGTAAGTTGAAATTTGCAGAAGAAGACCTGTTACAATAACAAAAAAGCTACATGGCACACTAGTGGGTGGAAACACTTGCAGCTTAATGCGGGACAGCCTGTGAAAACGCCTGAGAAAAAACTAAAAGGGATCAAACTTGATAACCGTCATGGTCCTTGACAAGCTATACAACACGCATCTTGGTGCTGACAAAGCAGGCTGAAAACAGCTTCTCTCATATTGTTTAGTTAATCTGTTTCCCTCTGAATACATTTCTTTTAGTTTCTGACACATTGACCTACATTAACCTGTCTTTTTCTTTAATCCACTTATACGAATGCCTTGAAGGCAAATGTGCTTAGCTCTACCAAGAACTGCTAGCACATGCTTTATTGCGTAATTCTAGATTTTCTTGTTTATTGACTCGATTAGACAGATGTTGTCAGGCAGCTTTTAAAGGGGGAAAAAAACTTGAGCCTTGTTGATGTTTTTGTTCCTATTTTCCTGTTGTTCAGGGAAAAGTGGGTTAGAGGTCAGCTGTTATGCTCACATCCTAATTTGTGGATGTCAGCAATGTTGTTTATTTGGATCTATGCTTAGACGTACCTGTGATTTCCTAAATTTGGCCTTTGCAGAATGTTATGTAATAGTCTGCAGGCTATTGCCTTACTTTCGTTATTTGGTTATAACCGGATCAAGTGACAGTCAAACCTAACAGTACCAGAAACTGGGCAGCTTGACAGCGTCGTGCTGCATGACAGACTTTTTTTTTTTAATGGTGTACCATTTCAAAGACATGCAGGGGCATTCTCTGTGAGGTCTGCCTCTTCCTACAGATGGCCGCGTGCAAGGTCATAATTCTCAAATGTTTTCCTACTGGCTTATGGTTAATTCAGGACGCTTTCCTATACACACACACATGAACATAGAGTGCATAATGCCCTCATTTTGTATGCTCTGCTTAGAAAAAGCTCAGCAGCTCCAAGGTCCCATGGTGCCTTCAGGTGTTTGTTCACAATCTGCCAGTCAGCACAGCAAAGCAGGAGGGAATATTTATGCTGTAACTGAAATGCAGGGCAGTGAGAAAACATCATCTGGCTCTTAAAACACTTGTTTACCACCAGGTTGGTTTAGAGGTTTTAATATGTAGTAAATGAGAGTTACATAAGAATCTGTCTTGAACTAATCTCCATACCTTTAGTTTCCTGCTTTTGTGTGGAGGGAGTAGCAGCAGGAGCAGCACAAATTTTTGCGTAGCTTCACCACAACTATGTCCGATCTGCAGACCCCATCGTGTGCCCCTTGCTGTCTGCATTCAGCAAACACCTGCAGTATGTTAATATCATGCATGTTCGTTCACGTGCATCTGGCTTTGTTCCCCGCAGTGGCAGCTCCGCTCAGAGTTATTTAATGTGATGAACTTAATCCCGCAAAGTCAAACAAGCTTATTCTTTGATGGCACCCTATTGGCCTGAACCCACTGGCCTGTTGTACTCACCAGTACAGCTCAAATCCATTATCTCTTGTATGTGTTAGCTTTCCCACGAGGTGAAAAGCTTTTCTAAATACATTTTAGGGCTTTCTAAAAAAAAAAAAAATCTGCTAAATGCCAGATGAGCAGGATTAAAGAGCTCAGAAAGGACCAGACGGTTAGAAAAACATCGGTCATCCCTACCAAAACATTTTACTTTAACATGTCGAGTAATTTCTCGAGGCCGCGTTTATCTGGCTTCATCACGTCGACCCTAATATGAAGCTGTCTAGTAAATACAGCGACAGGAGCAAGTCCACGATATTTCAAAATGTAGCAAACACCTGTAGTGTTACACTATATAAGTGTGCAAGCACACAAATACTCTAAAGTGCATTCTCACATTGCATTATTCATAAATCGCCACTCGTGTTGTAACAACTAATTGCTGCATTTTAAAGAGAAACCGCAGGTGAGGCGATAACGGGTGATTGTGATGATGCAGCAACGGAGTCAAAGGTTGCTGAGGTCCTACAAATATCGCACACATTCACATGTGCGGCATTAATCTAATTCACTGACCTGAGATCAGAGAAAACTTTAAATCTATCGGGTTCATCTGTGATATATCTCATATCTCCTTTGCCTGTTGGGTAAAATTACGATGGCTGCAAACAATGCGGTGACAGTGCCTTTGAGTGAATAATAAAGCAATTAATGCATAAACCAGCGCAGCCTTCAGTGTTACTTATCAACAAATTTTATTCAGTTACTATTACTTCACCTCATAAACGCCCGACCCCTCAGATAAGTCGGCGCAAGCACACTCAGCAGAACGCTTTTACACAATCTATACGTGGTCTGACTGTTTCAGAGTGCAAATTTCATATATTTCATATATGTCCTGTAATAACAGGAGGAATGTCCGATCTTACGTGACAGTCTGAAGTTAATGATTTTGAAGGATTCGGTTGAAAAATTGGAGTAAAGTGAAATAACTGGAGTAAAACAAGTCCAGTCAGGACCACAAGAAAGTCATTATGTCCATCTGTTGTACTTTTCTCTTTGCTGTTGTGGTTCTGTTCTGGTATCTCTGAGTAGTTTTATGTGTATACTTGAAAAGCTGAAAGCAGGGAGCGAAGCAGCAAGACCCCAGACCAGAGCATCCAGTAATGATGGTGGATATGCTCTCGGCTAACGTCTGATTTAGGGATCTTTGTTGAGGTTACCACATAACCTACGTAAGTTGTCAATGTCATTGCCAACATTTACTATGGTGCATTATATGTTAATTACCTTGTGGTTCTTGTCCCAGTGTTTCTCATGCGGTGCCGGTCGATAGAAACAAACAAAATGCTGGGACTTTTTCCATCCTGGGTCTTTGCTCTTTGTTGCGGTCAGTTGTTTTTTCGGGGGTACAAAACATATTTGTACCTTTAGTTCTTTGTCCTTTCCCTTACATCAGTTCTAAGTTTAGTTTCAGCAGTCGCCCTTCAGGACTTCATTGACATTTGTGAGTCTTTACATTTGTGCTGTGATTATTGATCCCAATGATGATACGATGATTAGGCGTTGATTGTTATTCTAATTCAAAAACTGCAGCGAAAAAGTAGCCAGAAACATGGCACATGTGTAATCGGCCAATCACAGTAGTTGCTGATGGCGCCGACCCGATGTGTAGTTACATTTTTAGGTAAGTGCACATCAGGTTACAGGGTTGGTTTTGGGGGGATTTGCAGTTAAGACGTAGCTACCGAAGGCTAAATTCTCAGAAACGTCTTGATAACACGGAGCTGGGGTGGAGTTGGGTTGCAAAGTGGCTTGCATATTCATATTAAATAAAAGCAGGCAGAGGCAACCCAAATAGCACAGTTTTTATGAGTTGGTCACACAGAATAATATCCGCTGAGCCGTCAGCTGCTGTGAGCTGGCACTGAGATCAGCGACAGCTTGCAACTGAGCTTGACTTTGAGTCTTAGCTGAATTATGCTGTACTTGATTTGTAACTGTGTGCTTCCCTCTTATTAGTGCTGCTGACATGGGTGAATTGCTCCAGCGTGAGGTGGGCCACCAGAGTGCAGGACATGTTCACTGCCGGCAAGCTGCTGGCGCTGGCACTCATCATCATCATGGGAGTCGTGCAGGTCTGCAAGGGTAAGCTCACCGCTGCCATCTGTGCATTCATATGTGCATCGCTCACAATGGTTTCACCACATCTTACACACAGACACAGGCTTGAGGTCAGTGGGGACGTCCTCAGTGTGTTGGGACAGTAAAGGCTTCATATCAGGGGTCAGCGAGATGCTGGGGCCCTTTTGCTAATATCAGCAGGCTTGTGAGGGTTTATAGCACAAACATGGCTGAGGGAGAGTTATTGTAACGGCAAAACGGGGATTTCTGCACAATTGTGTGACAATAATGAAGAGTTCAAAGGCTGATTTGATGGGAGGAATTTAGCTCATATCTGAGGAACTGTATGCAATGTATGCAAACAAAAAAGAAGGAATAAGGAAAAGCACTACAGATTCTGCAAAGTCACTTTACAAGGATTCAACAAAATACCTTTTACAACATGTTTCACACACGCTGATTTCATTAGCTGATAGTTTTCAGCTGGGCTTCCTACAGCAAGGCCAGACCTCAGAGGAAACCAGGCTGTTTACCCCGACAGCAAAGCAAGTTATCAAACCAGAGATAAATGATCGGGAACAGGCCTGTTTAATTTGGGAAGGCCATGCAAATTTAAGAAATGAACACAGTGAACCATAAAAGAAACCTCTTTTTTTGTTTTTGTTTTTACTATGTCTAGAAAATTGGAAAAGTTTGTTGTTTGTTTTTGCTGAAAATGTTCCATTACGTTTGTGCCAAGCTGAAGATTTTCTCCTCTACCTGTAGGAGAGTACTACTGGCTGGAGCCTGCCAACGCCTTTGAACCCTTCCAGGACTACGATGTGGGTTTAATAGCCTTAGCTTTCCTACAAGGCTCCTTCGCCTACGGCGGGTGGAACTTCCTCAACTATGTCACAGAGGAGCTGGTGGATCCTTATGTGTAAGACACTTTGAGCTGCCTCTCATATACATTTATAAATATGAAGCCGCTGTGTGTAGAAAACCACATTCCCACAAGATTAAATGCCTCACTGCCATAGGAATATATCTGATTTACAAGCTGCTTGTGACTGTTTGAGTAATTAGCAGTCACATACCAACAAAGCTTATGTTTAATCCCTGATTCTTTTTGCTAAAGCTCTCTGAAAGTTATGTAACTTAACAATGGAAAAATTATCCCTGACATTCCCAGTGTCTGGTCACAGATGTAGAAATAAAAAAAATATTATTATTATTATTTTCTCATTTTCTATTCTTTGGTAACCTTTCTTATCCATTACTACCCCGCCTGTAAAACATCCTTTTAAATTTCCTTCTTTAAATTTTTTGCTTTTCCCTCAGTTTGTAAATTAAATATTGTGCCATATTGTCTTCAGAAATCTTCCTCGCGCCATCTTCATCTCCATCCCTCTTGTGACCTTTGTTTACGTCTTCGCCAACATCGCCTATGTCACAGCCATGAGTCCTCAGGAGCTGCTTGCCTCAAACGCTGTTGCTGTGGTGAGTAGCTGTGGTGGTCCTGTGTTTTCATTCAGAGGCACACCTTGATATTTCAAATGATTGTTGCCCTTTAATGGTCGCTGTTGGTAAATGCATGGGCAATAATACTACAACTGTGTAGGACAGGGGTGGGGGAACTCCAGGGCTCAACCTGTCCTGCAGGTTTTAGCAACACAGCTGATTTAAATGGCTAAATTACCTCCTCAACATGTTTTGAAGTTCTCCAGAGGTCTGGTAATGAACTAATCATTTGATTCGGGTGTGTTGACCCAGAGTGATATCTAAAACCTGCAGGACTTTGGCCCTTGAGGCCTTGCGTTCCCCATCCCTGTTGTAGGATCTCAGGCATCCAGGTTATGGTAGCCTTGAGAACTTGAAAATAAGGCAACTGGATGGGTTTTTTTTGAAGATGTTTTGCCTCTCATCCAAAAGGCTTCAGTTCTAAAACAACTGGTCCAAGGTCCAAGAGTCCAAGGTAATATACACCTAGTAGGGGAACTATCCCTTTTGGAGGTGGTTCTGAGTCATCACCAGGGCTGATAAAGACATTATGGTGGGTGAGTTTATTACCTGGGACTCTCTGCTAGTTGTTTTAGAAATGACGGCCTCGTGTGTGAGAAGAGAAACATCTTCACAAAGTCAGAGAAGTCCTGTTGCCTTCTTTTAACGTTCTCAAGTCAGTAATATTAGTTTGTTAGATCAGTGGTACAAGGCCCTGATTACTAAACCCTTAACTTGTAAGGGCTACCTGCTCACTAGCTACCATCCAACAGTTTTTGTTATGCTTCTTCTTCTTCTTTTTTTATTGTGGACCCAATGTAAAAAAAAAAAATGTAATTTTATAGTAGATAGTAAAAAAACAGGAGCTTTTCTGTTATTTGTTTGTTTGTTTATTACTTTGGCATAGTATGGATGTCCATGAGGGAGGTCTTTATCAGTAGAAAAAGCAGTAAAATGTATGAAAATACAATTCAAATTTATGCCCTTGTTCACATTTTTCAAGCTGCCCAGTGGGCCAGATTGGAATCTTTGCTGGGCCAATTCTGACCCCCGGACCTTATGTTTGACACCAGCAAGCCATAAGATAGTGATTAAAAAGTAGTGGATGATTCGGTTGTAGGGTTAATTGGCATGTGACAACACTTGAATGTAATTTCTATGAGTGCATGTTAAGCTGAGAGTGGACCAGCTCCAGTTTAAAGTAGGTTTAAATAAACATGAGAGGTGGTGCTGAAGTGGGTTTTGAGTCTATATAGGTCTTCTGTGTGTACGTCAACTATTTCTATCTCAAATTAAAACACATACTTATGTCTGTTTTATCGTCCAACCATCTCTATCCCAGACTTTTGGTGAGAAGCTGCTCGGCGTCATGGCGTGGATCATGCCCATCTCTGTGGCTCTCTCCACCTTCGGGGGAGTCAACGGTTCCCTCTTCACGTCTTCAAGGTTAGTTGGACTGGACTGACTTGTATCAACAGACTGCGTACTATGTGAAGTCAGTGTTTTGCATCAAGGCCAAAGCTTTCCCATGAAATGCTCCAACATGACACATTTTGCAAATATTGTCTCAGTAGTCCTCAAATTTAAAGTCTGTTCTTCATAACCAAATGTAAAACGAGGCAGAGTAGTTAACTAGGGCACTTGGTTTAACAAAGAGGTTTAACCTGCTTTTATGTGCACTAAAATGATGACAATCCTAATACCGAGCATCCAGACTCCCTCCAGTCTTTCTTGTTTTCCTCATAATGTTTGCATGTTGCCTGGGCTTCTCTCTCGTGCTATCAATGTTCATTGTGTTTCTGTCCTTCTCCCTTTGCAGACTGTTCTTCGCGGGAGCCAGAGAGGGCCACCTCCCAAGTCTGCTGGCCATGATTCATGTAAAACGCTGCACTCCCATCCCTGCCCTGCTTTTCACGGTGAGTACTGCTCTCCCCGTTACACTCCTCCATATTACCTCTACCAGATACACACGTTCTGCTGTTTCCATTGACAACACTTAGTTAAACACAACAAACCTTTCTCATTCTTCAGTGCCTGTCCACCCTCCTTATGCTGTGCACCAGTGACATGTACACTCTCATCAACTACGTGGGCTTCATCAACTACCTCTTCTACGGAGTTACTGTCGCCGGGCAGATTGTTCTGCGTATTAAACAGCCCGACATGCATCGGCCAATCAAGGTGTGTTCATGTGGTGCTTTGTTTAAGATTTGTACTCAGTATATTTATTTGAGTTAAATGGATGACTAAATAAGTTATAAGTTATTCTTTTTTTTTTCCCTTTTTCTCTCCTCTTAGATCAGCCTGATATGGCCGGTAATTTACCTCATCTTCTGGGCCTTCCTGCTCATCTTCTCCCTCTACTCTGAGCCCGTGGTGTGCGGCATCGGCCTCGCCATCATGCTCACTGGTGTCCCCGTCTATTTTCTGGGAGTCTACTGGGACAACAAGCCAAAGTGCTTTGACGCCTTTGTCGGTACGTCCTCTTAAAACAGGCCAACGTGTTGATGCCTGTAGAGTCTGAGATGTAGCACTTGGGTTGTTTGTAGTTGACCTTGATGTGAATTTATTAGGACATTCACGCCTGGGAAGACTGTGGTGTACTTCAGTAGTTGTTCAAATTACTGCAATGTTAAATAATGCTATAACTACAAGTAATAGAAGTTGTCTTTCTTCATGCTGTTTATTAACTGGTCAGACAGCGTGCACCTGAATCTGTCCTCACTTCTTTTTTTCATTGCTCTCTTCTCCCAGATAAAATGACATACTTGGGCCAGAAGTTCTGTGTGGTCGTTTATCCGGCCGAAAGCGACAGCGGGAGCAGCGGGAGCAGCGAGGAAGGCGAGGAAATGAAGGAGGCCAGGGCTCCTCTGTCCAATGAGGACGGAGACAACCGCAAATCAGCAGACTGCTGAAGCGCAACTTTTCACATCTCACCTGCTCACCAAATAAACAAACATATGCAGACACCCACGTGGGTGCACACACATGCACACACACATCTATACATGTGCCCCCCACACCTCGTCTTTTATTTGATGCCAAATCAAGCGGTCTGACCTCAAACTCTCCTGTCTGGGGTTCATCAAAAGTGCAATAAACCAAGGTTAGCACCTTCCATTTACCGTCATCATCATCATCATCATCATCGCCCTGCCTTCTATTCACTATCTGCAAACTCTCGCTGTGAAAGCGACTTTTTTTTTTTTATATATGTATTTTTTATTTCTATCACAAGACTGTACTGTGATGGCTTCAACTATTTTTGCTCTTTGTTTTTTTGTTGTTATTAATTTTGTGTTGTCATACGTTCAGCACAGCCGAGTTGCATTTCGATTGTAAAAATCTGATTCAGATCAAGTCATTTCATGTTGTGATGTACACTAATACTGTGTTTTTGTGTTTAACTTTAATTCTGAACCATTTCTCCTTCATTTATTTTGTAATTGTGATAATTGCTTAATGTTTTTTTTGTTTTTTTTTAGTAGTATTAATATATAATTTTAATGCTTTCTAACACCGTATTCATGTCGGCTCTTTTTGTATTCTCAAAAGTGTGAATGTGGGACACCTGTATTGTATTGGTGGTGCACAGGTTTTTTTCTTAATTGCCTTAATTAGAATACACTCCTGTGCTTGTGTGCCATTCCAGCTGTGTTTTGACTGATGTGGGGAAGGTTTTTTTTTCTCTTTTATCAAAAGAAAAGAAAGCGCACAAAAAAATATCACACTACACAAATAACCCATTTAAAATGCAGGGCAGCAGGAGCTGGAAAGAGCCTGCGGGTCAGTCGCGCTCGTTTTCGCCACGTTTGCTTCGCTCATGTGCTCGTGTGAAGTTTTTCATGACCTCCGATGAAAATGTTTTTGTTGAAATCGGTTTTATGCTTCGTGTAAGGCATAAGCACAACAGCTTTACATCAAAATGATATTTTCGAATAACGTAATGAAGTAGAAGTCATTTTAGTGCAATACTACGACTGATACCAGCAAAATCTAAACACACCCCCCTGAATGAACTTATTACATGCTGTCTGGTTATGCTATACCTGTGCTTTACATTCTGGTAACAACACTCATGTGCACATAAACACACACTCCTGTATCTGCAGCCTTTCTAGGTTATCACTAGTGTCTCAGGGCATCCCCACTGCCTCCTCCTTACATACAGTACACTGCCTAAAACCAAACACATCCGGCTGACGGCTTGTTTGAAAACCAGTTTGTTAGGTATATGTCTGTACTGGTGCTTTAGATATTTATTCCTCAGGAGTCTTAGTCACACAAGAGGATGATAAGTGTTAGAAATCATGAACGTTTGGTCAGTATTGTAGAGATTTGTCTTAAACTGTAAGGGGGACAGGGTTTCTTGGATGTCGTTACAAGTACAATGTGTTTTGTGCCTGTACGGTTATTGTGCATTTACACCAGTGTCATTAACAGTCTGTAGATTGTTTCTTAGTAAATAAAAATAACCACTGACTAATGTTTAAATTTTTAATTAAGGCCTCATTTATATCTATCTATATATATATAAATATACACAAAATGAATTGTTCGATCATTTCAAGGATGCTTTTAATGTGAACACCTTCAGTCATGGCATTTCCCTCAGTTTTTATGATACAGGCCTGAAAACGTTTCCACCTCAGAAACAAAATGCTGCAACTTTATGTGACACGATGATGTAAACTGCGCCAGGTGTAACGCAAAGTTTGAAGCTTGACGTGCGTTATTGAAAGCACAGCAGCGCCGACTTCCCTCCCCTGATGTGCTGCAGCCTCCGCTTCTTGCTTGTACTTAGACCAAAAACAGACCTTCGGTGTGGTGGAAGTATTTTTGTTTTATGTGCAAATAGCCAACGTGACATGAAAGTCCCCTCCTTGCAATATGTTATAATAACCACATACGCTGTGAGAAGAATGCTATTTTTAAATCTGTCTCTAATTTATGATGCATTTTACCTTCCGCGCTGAGACTCGACTCTCGAAGCTACTTCTCTGTTGTAAATGTAAATGGACATGTTGGCGATGAGTGTGTGAGAAAAATTAAAAAACGTATATATGTGAGGAAGCGTTCTCTTGTCTTTTTGCAGCTTGAGTTGGAAATTTTAATAATCAAGTTATGTGTCCATTGTCTGACCTGTTCGTGCGGTTGGCAGACTGACATCTTTTTTTAACCTTTCTCAGTGTGGTTAAGTATAAGGGTGGTAGATGCTGTTTATAGGTTTACATTATGAGTCATTTCAACCTGTTGCTGGGTGGTTGCAAAATGTGCATAATTCAACTTTTGTGGATCTAAAGGAAATCTTACTGTTGTGAAATGAAAATGATAGGATGGATCATAGGAAGTTTCCCCACCCACTGTGCTGCGGCACATAGGTGTGAAATGGTCGGGTATGCCATGGAAAATTATCTGGTTTCACCTGATTGGTAATCTAAGTGACCAGTCTTGAGTAACGGGCAGAACAATTACATTCTCTTCCACTAGAGGTCAGTACAACTACCTGCTCTAATTAAATGGGTTGCCAACTGCTAGAAAAACAGAAAAAGACAAAGAAGAAATAGCATAATAGTCATGCTGTGAGAGGATGCAGTGTGTAATAGCAATAGAAAAATATTTGAAAAGTAAAAGTAATGAATCTGACCTGGGGCCTGGAGAAAGGTCCGACCCAGATGAAGGCCCTGGTATGAGTAGATGGTCAGAAGAAAGCAAAAAAGGTATACTGGGAACGAACCGAGTCAATTCTGCCATACCAGGTGCACATGGTAAAATTATCAATATGCTTTTTGTGACATTTTTGTTTGGCGGTGTGCAGTGTGGTGTTTATAATATGAAATATGTGCCATGGCTCCAAAAAGCTGGGAAACGCTGGTCTAAGAAGAGATCATTTTAGCCTGTTGTTACGTGGCTGACAAGCAAATGTGGTGACATCACAATATATCATACATAATTTATTTTAATGAGATGTTACTGTGATTAATAAAATGGTGGAAGCTACTTTCGAGATGTTGTAAGTGCAAAAATGCATAAAACTGATCACTTTGGTAGGTGGTCAGATTTAGACAAAAAAAACCTTCAGGGGTTTAAGATGTACCCAAGTGCCACGTTTGGTTGTTTAACTCCTGATGGTTTAGAAGGAGTTCACGGACAAATGAACAACCACAGAACAGAAACACAAAGCAGTAAACATGAGTCGTTTGCAGGATCAACTTTATTCTACTGACAGATCAAAGACTAAGTCACTTTCTCATAACTCTGCATACGCTGATGGGAGCCATGTGGACACAGCAATGCTTCTCTGAACATACAAACAAACCAAGTAAACTGAAGCTGCGCTCTTCACTACAGTCAAATATGCAATGAGCGCAAAATCCAACTCTGCTCAACACATTAAATAAATCAGAAGCTTAGCCAACGGACATGCTCAGTCTGCTTATAAAGCAGGCTTACAGTCAACTACGGTATGTGGTCCATGATTTAGAACAAGTCACAGGAGATTTTCCTGACGTCACAAAACATGTCCATTACTTGCTAGTTTGCATCACATGAATAGTTTGACATTTTAGGAAACACAGATTCATGACGACTTTTCTGATACAGTTCGGTCTATAATTTGTTGCACGAAGACGCTTTGCCGCTGTACACGATCATAGTGGATTTTTTAAAATGAAACCATCTAGATATGATTTCAATCAAGGCCTGATCCTCGTTAATATTTGAAGCTGATTCCATGTGTTGAATTGACATTTTAAAGCTTTTCACTAAAACTCTAAATATGAGGAGCCACCAAGAGAAGTCAGTGCAAGGTGCAAACAACTGGTTAGACTCAAGAACAAGAACAAGGTTCTTCAAATATTCTTTGGACAGATGAAACCCAGATTAGCTCATGGGCATGTTTGGCTGTTTGGAACCGGGGGGGTTACTAGTGTTTACTGATGATGTGACTGCAGATAGAAGCAGTAGGATGAACTGCGAAGTGTACAGGGTCGTACTGCCTGCTCAGATTTAGGCAAAGCTGATCAGACAGCGCTTCACTGTGCAACCGTATAAATGAGACAAAGCAAACTGTAAAAGCAACCAGAGAGTTTCTAAAGGCAAAGAAATGTGAGATTTATCAATGGGCGAGTCGGTCATCTGACCTCAAACTAACAGAGCATGCTTTTCAACCGCTCAATACAAAAACATAAGACAAAGAGACCCACAAACAAGCAGCGAGTGACGGTAGCTGCAGTAATGGTGATGTCCATGGGGTACAGACTTCAGTGGTTGACTGTAAAGGATCTTCATCAAAGTGTTAATAACAACCTAATTTTATTTTGTTCTTTCTGAGCCTCTGAAAATGCTGTAATTAATAAACAGTTCATGCAATTCTTCTGTTAAACAAAAGCTGAAGGTCTGCGCTTCAATCACGTCCGGTTTGTTTGATTAAAAAGTCACCGCGGTGGTGAACAGAAGCAAAACTACAAAAATTCGGTCTTTGTCCAACAAATAATGGACCTATTAAGGTTCCATCCAGCAGGCAGGTAGGTGAGCACAAAGACCAGGAGAAAAAACCCACTTACAAACACTGTCGCGTGTCGCCATTTAACTCCATTGGTCTTCTTTTAGGAACAAAGTCCAAGTGTATAATTCACAGTTGGAAATGACATTTCACTGGGAGTTATGTAGAAGACTGAAACACAGAAGTGGTCAAGTTTCTGTTTTAAACACATATTTTTTGCACACTTTAAATTGACAGGTGTCATGTGACATGTTAATAAAAGATTTAGAGATGCTAACAAAGGAAATCACCAAAAGGGTGCAGCCGGTCTTATTGCTGGGCGGTTTTTCATTCATCACTATACTACAGTTTGTACGTTGCACTACTCAGTCTATCTACATCTTTTACTCATTTTGATCTTTTGTGTTTTAAATTATAAAGTATTTATTCTACAGCTTGTGTTTCTGACTGTTGCGTGTGACTTTTTGCACCTAAACCTAATTTAAGTGTAATTTAAAGCTCTGTCTCAGGACATGCCTGGTAAAGGAGCTTATTCGTGCTACAGATTCGTCCCTTCACAAAAAGAAATTTAACCAGCTGATGATTGTGACTTCACGTTGAGTAATCAGACGTGAGAGGTGTGTCGGTTTTCTCCGGTGAAATATGAGTCGGTGGTTTTCCTTAAATGTGGAACTATCCTTTGAAATATGCAGCGATTCATCCTCCTCAAATGCAACTTTATTTAATTTTCAATTAAATAAAGTCTGGAGGACAGCATCACAGTCCACTCATCGGTGTTTTCAATAGTGGAACTAAAGTAACTTCTGGACAAGAAAAACCTGCTTCAGACAAAATATCTGATTTGTTTACTTGAAGACAAAGTTTTCTTTAATTCTGAGAAACTTTTTAACTACATAAGGGTGTCTCACCGTGGCAAATTTACAGAGTGTGGAAGGAGGGAGTGTTTGTGTCCAACACACTGTTGGCTGCAGGGGAATGTCTGAAATAAAGAGAGCCCAATCAGACTTTTTTGACCAAGGCTCGGTCTCGGCTACAATACCACCCGGTGATCCAGCAGCCGCTGGCTCGGAGTCTTCACTGTTCTCGCTTCGTGTAGGCAGCGCAACAGCTGAGGCAGCGGTGACGGCTACAGTGCAGGTGTAGAACAGAGCGTTGTGGGATGGTGGAGCAGGCATCCTCCTCTCAGAGCAAGCACCAGGTGGAGAACAGAGCCTCCCTGGATTTTATAGTCTGCTGCTGTTTTCTCATCGTTCCTGAGAAAAGAGACGATGCTTTCAAGACTTTTTTGTTTTTTTTAATTGCTGTCTGACTCTTTTCTTTTTTAAATGGGGAAAAATAAAATAATTCACACTAGCCAGTCAATAAAAAAATCCAACTAACACAAATTATTTCTGGGTCATTGTTTCACGCCATCCACATTCAAACATCACCCTGGAATTTTCAAACTAAAACAAGGTCAGTAACGTGTCTGTGTTTTGTTCCTAAAATGCAGTATACACATGCAAGGTGGACACTAGGTGTGGATATTGTTAAATGCACACTTTATAAAATAAAGACCTAGTTGTGCAGATGAATTTTTGAGTCCTATGTTTCCTTCTTGCTGGTCCAGTCAGGTGATCTGAGTCTCTCTGGCACAATGACATGAAATGGCCTTTAAGATATATTTTACTGATTTTAACTATATGTTTAATACATTTTATAATTCACCCATTTACATTAACCTGAAGTAAAGTTGATCGTTTTGTTCTTGCCCTTCCTATCAATATTCGTGCTCTGCAGTAACTGTGTGCAGGTGCTGCTATTAAATACATCCCCAACCTCACTCTTTAATAAAGAAACCGTATCTGGATCTTACATCTGTTTTCCACTGTAGATTAGCCTCTGCTGTTGGGGTGGGATCCCCTCTTTCTCCTCCACCCTTTCTTTAATCCGCTCCACCTAGATAGACGAATTAAAATGCTCACACAGACTGAAAAACACACCGACTTATTATCATCTGCACACATCAAAAAAGATAAACATGTACCTTATCTGTGGGCTCGATGTCAATCTCTATCTCCTTGCCAGTGAGTGTCTGTGATAAACACACCTTTGTGTTATTGTTAAGCAAATGATTTCAACGGATACAGCAGAGGCAGTGAGTCAGTAACAACTGAAACTGGGCTGATCGTTCAGAATGATGGACCTTACCTTCACTTTAATCAGCATCGTTGTTGACTTCTTTGTAGAAATATCAGTCAAGTTGGATCAGTGGTGCGATTTTATATTGTATAATGTATAATTTCTCAAACTTCGTGATGGAATTTTAGGTTTCGATGTGGTATTTTGATGAAGATACACGATATTCCTCCTCTTCCCAGAAACTCAGAGGGCACTTCCTGTGTCTAGACCCCTTCTTGTTTGTACGTTAACCGTTCCGTTTCGTGGATTACCGGTTTATATATTTTATTTTTCATTAAAAAAAAAAACATTCAACCCTGAATTACTTTACGCTAACTCAAGCAACGTCACAATAAAAGCAAACCCAAATTTGTCACCCAAGTACCTTAAAAAAATCTTTACGACATCAGTACCACATGACGGAAAGCGCATGTCGAGTTTGTAGTTTGTACGTGCGTGGTCTCCGTCGAGCACGAACCCTTAAAAACTACAAGGCGGGCGCCGGCGCGTGTCCACCACCATAAAGTTTCCCGCCAGAGGAGTCGAAAGCCGAATCGGTGAGGCTCAGACCAGATCTGTCAGTTTTGTAACGGTAACTACTTTGTTTTGGTACATTATTAAATTAGGAGATAACTCACTCATCTTATTGCTATTAGCTCATGCTTACACGAACGGTGTGTGAGTGGCTTCAGCTATTAACCCTGTTAAATGGTGTAACCTTGAATTTTGACATCGGAGCTAAAAAAGCAGGACTCATTAGCTACAAAAGGACTTAGTCCATTTTCATAACGCAGTCTCGGATTTTCCCGACTCTTTTTTTCAGTTCTAGAAAATTTCGTGCTTTTTGGGGGGTCCCACCTGACCTCAACTTTGAATGTACTTCCTTACAGTTACTTGTTTTTCATATGTATGGCTGTATGAACGAAGGAGTAGGAGGTTTAAAAATGAGACCCCTTAACATCTGACCTTCCCTGTCTTTCACAGCTTCATCTTTTCTGCTGTTAGATCTGTTGCTGCTTCTTCTTTTCAGAAATGCCTCGTATAGAGAATGACATCAAGCTGGACTTCAAGGATGTGCTTCTCCGGCCGAAACGGAGCACGCTCAAATCTAGGAGCGAGGTGGGTAATGCAGCTGTGCGCAGTTTCCACAGGAAACCAGACTGACCTACATGCAGATGTTTCCATTTGCTAAATCATTAGCTGAGCACACAGGCCATGCGACAGTACTTCAAAGCGGATACAAAATACATCCTTGTGTGGCTCTGAGTCACTGCAAATCATTAATGGGAATTCCAAATAGATCAAATAAATGTTTTGCCAGCTGGTTGCATAAAATAACTCTTAAGTAACTAAACTGTTGGCTTCCTCATCTACCTCAGGTTGACCTGATGAGGAGCTTCTCCTTCAGGAACTCTAAGGGCAGCTACAGAGGGATCCCCATCATTGCTGCTAACATGGACACTGTGGGGACCTTTGAGATGGCCGTGGCTTTGCACCAGGTGCAGAAATGTTTGCTGTTTTGCATTATTTCACAGAGAAAGTACTCCTGGCATTGGAGCAGTAGGGAGTGATTAAAGTAGTCCAAACAGAAGTAGGTGAACCTAAATTTATCTAAGCCATGAATAATGTGAGAGCCAGTAATCTCTACATTACACGCCTGAGGATAGGCGCTGATTCTCTTACCTGTCCCTGCTGAACCGGGGATTAAAAACAGGAGGTGACTGTGGCTGTCTGATGCCTCAGTTTAAATATTGGCGGCTTACATGTGGAATATTTCTACATCAATAGCATGAAGACCACGTCACAAACACACAAACCCTAACGGCCATCAGACGTCGCTGCATGGGCAGTGACCACTTTTCTGTACATCTCAAAATAAACCATGCAATGCCATTTGGAAAGTGTCTGAATGGTAGCAGCTTCATTATTCAGCATGACAACGATCCCTATTGCCTTATATTTTGTATTTTTATGCATTTTTTGGCACAAATAAATCACTTCACCTTTTTACCCATTTTCTACCAAACTATAAAGAAACTTGGGCGGCTCAAGACTTTTGCAAAGTGCGATAGGCTGTGTTCTTTTACTGATGTATGTTTGCGTAGATAACCTGATTTTGTTTTTTGTGTCTTCCTCCAGTTTACTTTGTTCACTACAGTCCACAAACATTACACCGTGGATGACTGGTTGGAGTTTGCAGAAAAACATCCAGAATGTCTGGAGGTACTCTCTACTGTTTGAACCAGTTATTCTGATGAGGTTGTTAATGGCGTGTTTGCTGTAAGACGAGTCTCTCTCTTCTGTGTTTGTCTCTCAGAGTGTGGCGGTCAGCACGGGAACTGGCGACGGTGACTTTGAGAAGATTTCGGCTGTCGTGGAGGCGGTGCCGCAGCTGAAGTACATCTGCGTGGACGTGGCAAACGGTTATTCCGAGCACTTCGTCCACTTCGTCAGAGACGTCAGGGAGAAGTTCCTCTCGCACACGATAATGGTCGGTTCCTGTCCTTTTACATGCCCGAGGAAAATGACATTTCTCTGATACGTGCTGATTTTTATTTTTGCTCAGGCGGGGAACGTGGTAACAGGAGAGATGGTGGAAGAGCTGATTCTTGCCGGCGCTGACATCATCAAAGTAGGCATCGGGCCAGGTGAGCCTTAAAGCACTCTGAACTTGATCTTACACACTTGCTATGAGGTTATCTTGTCTGTTTACTGCACAGGAATATTTAAATTATAAGAACCTGTCATTATTTCTATAAAATTACCCACCCAGTATACATTCCTTTGTCTCTGCTGGTAGTTATTCATATTTGCCACATAAAGACTCAACAGTGCTTGAAGCTGCTGTTTCCTGTTTGGCTGCTCCTTCCTCTTCAGGCTCTGTGTGCACCACCCGCAAGAAGACGGGGGTTGGCTATCCTCAGCTGAGCGCCGTCATTGAGTGTGCAGATGCAGCCCACGGCCTGGGTGGCCACATCATCTCAGTGAGTGCAGTCATGATGAGAAGAGTGATAAGAAGCCATGTTTCCTGTGTTGATAGGAAGCACACAGGAAGTGGGCGAAGGAACAGAAAGAGAAGTGTGTCTCTAACCACAAATTCTTTTTTTTTTCTCATATATCCCTTTGAACAAAAGAGATCTGCCATTAATTTGTGAGGTTTTTTTTTTTTTTTCTATTTTCTGTATGTAAATTATGGACAGTACAGTGCATTAAGCACTTTTACGCCTGCATTCTTTTTAACGGCCAGCAGGGGGCGGTTCCTGTGGTCAAGTCAGATTTAATAGATCTATAAGAAACGGCCCTTTTATTTATTTCTTCTTCTTTTTTTCTTGTGATCTGAGACCTCAGTAAACACTCTCCTAAAGCGTTTATGGTCTCAGTTGTTGCTTAATGTCTTATTTAATACAAAATATACATTTTAATAGATTTGGGTATATTTATATTTGGAGTAAAATAGAAGGTAAAGCGGGGGGGTCCTCCGGGTCAGCTGGTTTTCCTGTGGTTGACAAGTGACTGCTGCAGCGACATGTGGTTTAATAAAAACCAAAATGACGGCTCAGTTCGAGGTTTCGAAAAGGAAGTCCCCAAAAAGAGCTTCACCAATATTATGAGTGATATTGATACTGATATTTTGTGATTTGAAAATCCGATAGATCAGAAGTTAAACTTCGTGGAGTTATTTATTTAGTTACTGTTTTACACTTTCCCCGATTGCCTGGATCAGCTGGTTGTTGCCAACTAGAATGCCCTCTGGTGCACATCTGCATGGTTGAAGGGTGTTTGTCCCGCCTCTTCTTTCCTTTTTTGGGGCAAATGGATATTATCTGCTGATATCCACATCTCCTCACCATAAACCCCCTTTTCTATGTTTAAATAGAAAGCGAAAATCCAATCTGTTCAGACTTCCGTGCCCTTCATTATAACATGGTCTTAGTCTGTTGCTACCCTGATGATTATTTTATTCTCATTGTTATTACATCTTTTATGTACTTTGTATGTTTTCCACTGTTGCTGGACAGAGTTTAAAGACTTATTCTTGTCATCTAATGACACAAAATGAGCTGAACTCTTCCTTTAAGCCGAGACCTGTGAGACAGAAACTGACATTAATTTATCTTTAGCTTATTACTCATGAGTAATAAGCCTGACTGAACTACTGACTGTAATTCCCAGGTCAGTGTTATTTGTTAGAGTTGTGTATGACCCTGAGACTGTGCAGCCATTTTAAAGTCAGACTTGTAACGCCTTGTTTGCTTTCACGCCGCAGGACGGGGGGTGCACTTGCCCGGGAGATGTCTCCAAGGCTTTTGGTGAGTTGCTGTGTTTTCAAAGAGAACTTGAACTCCAACTTTGGAAAGTATTGCTTGTATAAAAACGGAGTTTGCTTGTTTGGCTCTCAGGTGCTGGAGCGGACTTTGTGATGCTCGGCGGTATGCTGGCCGGCCACTCAGAGAGCAGCGGCGAGGTCATCGAGAAAAACGGCAAGAAGTACAAACTGTTTTACGGCATGAGCTCCGACACGGCGATGAAGAAGCACGCGGGAGGCGTGGCTGACTACAGGTCGGCGTCAGGTGTTTGGCTGTTAGTGGAAGGTTGTTTAGGTGAACTGTCTCCTCTGAACATAATTCCTTCATTTTCTTTGCCTCCAGAGCGTCAGAGGGGAAGACCGTGGAAGTTCCCTACAAAGGTCCGGTGGGTGAGACCATACGAGACATCCTGGGAGGGGTCCGCTCCACCTGCACGTATGTCGGTGCAGCCAAGCTGAAGGAGCTGAGCCGCAGGACGACCTTCATCAGAGTCACCCAGCAGCTGAACAGCGTCTTCGGGAACGACAGCTGAACGTCAGCTTCGGATGGAAAGCAACGGCACCGGTTTGACTCCCACATGCCATTTGTCTGTTAGTCTGGTGTAAACTGAAGAGAGCAGATGTTTTATCACTTAAAAACATCATATTTTGATACTGGTTCAGGTAGTATGATGTTAACTTTCAGTGCAGCTCTAGCTGTGTAAGTTTCACTCTCTATAGCAGACATATTTTCCAGCACAGTCTCTAGGTCTGCTCACACTCTGAATATTTCAGGCCTCAGTGTGTTTCCAGGTAGTAAGATGCAGGCGACCTCCACAGGCCTGCTCTCTCATCATTCCAGTGCAAACTCCTAAACTCTGTTCTGAGATCACCCTGAAAGCCTTTGTCACCGACATATAAAATTATAGTAAATGTCTTAAATTATTTAGAAATCCTAAATGTTTCTGCAACTGCTGTGGCTAAATTATAAAATGGACTTGTTTTTAGTAAACCTGTCATTCCTTTGCTCGTGTTTTGCACTTTAATTAGTTATAATTTGAGAGTCTATAAATAATCTGTTACTGCAATGAGTACGAGTACAGTCTGGGAGCACAGACGGCATGTAGTAATGTAGTACTGACCCTAAAGCCACAGATGTTATTGAATCTATTTATACTTTTGTCTTGCCTGGTTCAGCTGCTCCTGATCAAACCAAAGTTAGCGTGTGTTTCCTTTTACGAGCGAGACATTCAAGTGGATTTATCGTAGTGATTATAACCTTTAAATATACTACTTCCTTCATGTTAGCTTCAGAAGTCCTTCAGTGTGAGGATTTAACAGGATTTAGGTTCACACAGTTCATTTCAAACTGTTCTATTTTTTATTTTTTTTGTCATATTTGAGTGACGTTTAGAAAAAGGTTGTTTTTATATTTTAACTCTCGTTACATTTCATCCAGTCAATAAAAACATTCCACATCCTTAAACTGCGATGACTTTATTATTGATTAGATAATTAGACAGTGTGTACACATGAAACTAAAATATTTCTGTTTACTTACATCACTCTGATTATTAATCTCCTCCCATCAGACCTGCACAGGTATAAATGAACACGATCCAATATGAAAAGACACATGGTTAGCCAAAGTGCCTGCTGTGTGCTGGATAAAGCCTGTAAACAGGCCCTAGAGTAGGGGTCACCAATATGGTGCTCGTGGGCACCAGGTAGCCCGCAAGGACCATATGAGTAGCCCACGGGCCTGTTCCAAAAGTAGCTCACTATAACAACTTACCAGTAAGCTGCATCTATTTTTATTTTGTTGCTATTTTTTTTAAATCACAATTGCATTGGTATCAATTTGTTAGAGATAATATAGAAAAATATATATATTTTTAAATATTAGATCAGCGCTAGCTGGTCTCCATGGAAACGGTTGCCATAATCAGTGTCTTTACATAGATGAATATCATTAATTATTAATGATAACAACTTTAAACATAATTAAAGTTAAA
>VURO01049532.1:26720-57160 GCA_015108175.1 Pelvicachromis taeniatus | reverse complement strand
GGGGGTTAAGGGGAAAAAAAAGTCAGAAGGTGAAATCTGGAAAACATGCAAACTAAAAAGGCAGCACATTAAAGCAGACCACTTACAGACACACAGGAAGTGGAATCATGCATTTTTAAAAGAGCCACACACACATGTCAGTAATTAACCTGTATACAAGCACAAACACGCTGACAAGCTGTTGTCTCACAGTCACTTCCTAGACAAGGGCCACTTTACTAGCTAACTTTGAAAGCAAAACAGGAAGTGCTTTTTCAGATATCTCAAGCAAGTAAACAACTTCCACACTGTTAATGACAAAGCAGATGGAGTGCAAAGAAAGAGGAGATGAGATGTGAGACGTTTAGGCCAAGTAGGCAAGTGACAGCGCTGTGAACCACATCGCCACTCAGCAAGACAGAAGTAGACGCTTTCCTACACTAATCTTTGAAACAGAAAATAACCATTTTAAGCTGTGTAAAATGAATGGATGGATGGAATTTGTTATAAATAAAAATAAAAGCAGAAAAGTAACATGACTAGAAAAATTGTCCAAAAAAGCACGAGAATCTCATAAATATATTTCTGTCTGAACTGTGTCAGTTTAATTCCTGCTGCTACAGCTACGACGTGACTAATGAAATGCAGGCGCACACACACACACAGACACGCCCGGCAATTCTCTGGATGCCAGTCCATGTTTCAAAGACAGACAGGTGCAGACGCAGATACACATGCCGTTAACATTTGCTGCAGTGCGCTGTGAAGCAGTGTGGAGTAGCTGTGTTACGCTTATGAACATGTGCAAAGCTGCAGACATCAAGTTTAAAAAAAAAAAAAAAGACACTTCTCAACCAAGTGAAAACACACTGAACACATGACGTGCGTTAGTGTGTGTTGTTAAGGGGAGGAGATGTCCAGCAGGCTGGCAATGCTGCATGCATGTTTGGACTGGGTTGGTGCAGTGGAGGGTGTGGCTGCACTTAAGTAAGGGGTGAGGCACAGGCTCAGATGATGCATCCCTGCCAGCACTCTTTCATGCCTTATGCAAGTCTCATTATTGGGGGGTGAACTGTGCCCCAGCAACAGCAGTGCCAATTTGACTGCATAGAGCATGTTTTATACCCTATTTTCTAACTGCAAAAGGCCAAAAGTGCAGCTAACAGCCAGAGTGAACATTTCAATGAGGCAATAAAGCAGCAGGATGAACTCTTATATATCAACCACTCAGATTACTGAGCAGAGACACGAGCACTGACAATATCAGGAACCTTGTCAGTTGTGCTTAACGGCGGAAACATGACACATCTATTAGGGATTTAGACAGCCTATATCTCTACAAGTCCCGCACGAGTATATGAATGTTTAATGTGTTGTTAGGGTACCACAGTCTAAACCTGTGCCTTGTAGTTACAGCTTCACTTGTGCAGAAGCATCGCCAGAAAAACAGCCTTTATTAAAATGGTAAACATGGAGTCCACAGCTAAGTTTTGATGCTGTCAAAATAAAGAGTGGGTCAGCATGCCAAGACACTCAATCAGCACTACACTTTGAACTTGCAGCTAAATCTCATGGTGGTATATTTACAGGGAGATGATGGACTGGTACAGGTATAGCTCACCGAGTGGAGCCAAAATCAAGAACAGGCTTTTAAGGGGGTAATCCATTAAATAATGATTGAAAAAGGTGTGCTTCAATTTGATGACTCACATAATTACGAGGTCATCCAGGTGATTTGTGAACAGTGTGGACTCAGTGAGGGCCTCCTGACTGGCTCTGAGCCAGCGGAGTCGGTGTCCTCACTGCACTGACCTAACAGAAAGGAATCCTCTCGACTCTCCTTTTAAAACACATAACACGTCTTTGTCCTTTATTCTAAGTGTCCTGTACCAGTACACCCTCTCTGTGATATTACCAACACAGCCTCGTTTCTCCAGAGAGGCCAGACGACATGTTGACTCAATCATAGTGGATTTGTACTCACCCCGTTCCACTCCACGCCCATACTCACTTCCTCGCCGGTCTCAGAGCCACTCTCGTACTTAACGCTGGTGAGACTGTCCCTGCTCCTCCGCCTGTCAGCCTCTGCATCTTTCAGGATCTCCACCACACGTGTCTGGTGGATTGGGTCAATACCCTGATGGGTGCGACGCACAAAAACAGTCAGAAGTAGCACTGATGTAGCCGTCAGCATGTCAATAATAGCAGGAGTGCAAAGTTAAATGGAGGAATTAAACATGATTTCATGTTTCCTTCCCCTATTAATGCTTTCAAAGCACTGGGACACATTTTAAATGGCTGTGAGATGGGAGTGATGTTAGGGGAGAGAAGTGGAGGCTCTAGTTAGAGACAAATCAACTTACTATGTTGCTCTGGATCCATAGCAATGTAGGGAAAGGGAAAGAAATATCATGAGATTCACTGTGCTAACATGGGGAACATATTTCATTACTAGTTTCACTTGTAACGATGCTGACCTGCTTGCGAGACCTCGCAGCGCACTCTTCCAGGGTCTCAGCAGCTTCTAGCTTGCCCTGGCGGCGGTACAGAGCCCCCAGATTCCTCAAGGTGGTGTTGACGGTAGGGCTGGATGCGCAGGAAAGTTTTGTTATTTGAATCTGAACAGAGCTTCTGATACAAGCTACTGACATACAAAGCATATAAAATGATTAATTTCTGTCTTTTGTCACGTGACCATGTTGTAAAATCTTATCAGTCTCCGCCTCACCTATTGACTTTGCAGGCCTTGTACCAGCCTCCGTACTCTCCGTATGGAGTATTGTCTCTGTGCCTGCCCTGGAAGTAAATAAGAGAGAAGAGGAAGAAAAACGTGATGGGGTGTGGTTCAAATGAATGAGCAATATTGTGTTCCTGTGTTTACTTTTAACTATTATTTGTCTTCTGAGGATTAGTTCGAGGATTGCATTTCTATTATAATGAAGTGACATGCTTTCCTCCTTTCTCAGCCTTGTGTTAGAAAAGTTGTCTGAAACACGTTTTGTTTGCTTAGCTTTTGTTCAAATTCACGCCAGGACGGTTACAGAGAGCCGCTCACCTTGCTCTCCTCCCTTTCCTCGGCGTGCATCCAGATGGGCTTGTTGTCAGCTGCAGACAGACAGGAGAGATTGTGTACACACTGGGATTTTAAATAATTAGCCTCATGCCTGGAAAAGGGAATCAGCTACTGGGTTATAAGGGTTTCCTAATCGGTGTGCCAAATCAACTCGTGTGGTGGAAGAGTGACTGTGTGTCGTTTTGGCTAAAGAGTAAATCTGGAAACGTGACATTTCAGAAGGAGGCAGTACTGCGAAGGGGTAAAGGAATTAAATAGGTATTCAAGTACTGTACCGCCACCAGTGGGTCAAAACGGAATGTGGATTCAATGGGTTACTCTGGTTGTTACCAGAATAGATTTTATGACATTTCTGAGGCAACATATTTAACAAGTTATTCACCAGAATCCATCTGAGATTTTAGGACTGTGGTCACAGTAGACCTTCAGACTGAGCACTGAAAAAGCTGTAAGCATTGCACACTTAACAGGAAGTGATGTCATGACTGTCTGAGGAAAGTCTAGCACCCATCTTGTTGACACCCTGGGGTAGTTACTTATACCTCTATGCAGCTCCAATGGGTGAAATACATGTTATTACATCAATCAGAAAGCTTTTAAATAAGCCAAAATATTTATGACATTTTATTTGCTAACTAATCGTTTCAAAAGATAATTACTTGTATTGGCAAACACCTGCTGTGCTGCTGGGTTAGTAATACAGTAGAGTAAATGTGTAAGAGCATTAATAAATTGAATAATTTAATTAAAATCTGCAGATTCTTCCTGAAACAAATTACAGACAGTACAAAAGCAACATTAAATTATTTTGTTGCAGAGTGAAAGATGTTACTACTGTTGAGGTAATAAAGACAAAGATAAAGCATGACTATTGCATGAAGTGCTGCCACCTTTAGAAGAAAGAATATTTATCATTAACTGTTGCTGCTTTAAGTTGTGTCATCTTAACCTTCAAAGCACTTTAGTATAACCAAAAGAAGAAAATTGCAGTTCATCTTTCAAAGCAAACTCTTTATTTCTTCAGAAGGCTCGAGTCTTCTGAATGGTGAAGCTTGGTACCGCGCTTAGACACAAGTCCACTTTTTAACCACCTGTCCATCACTGCTCGCTGGTGTGGCACAAACAGTATAAGGATAAGACAACGTTGGAGGAAAAGTGAAAAACAACAACAAAATAATGCTGAATTACTGAGCGGCAGTTCTCCTGGGATAATTTTATAGTCATTCACTGGTATTTAGCTTAATAGAATAAAAAAAAAATTCTCATTTGTACCAATATAAATAAACGTTTAGTGCCTATACATGCACGCTCCAGTAGCCATTATATGACCTTACCATCAACAGATCCAAATTCTTTCTCATGAGCACGGGTCAGGATCTCTTTGTAGAGAATCTCAGCCTCCTTGTATTTTCCCTGTTTGAGAAAGCAGGATGCCTGAAGAAGAAAGAGGTAAAAGGGGATTTTAGTGTTGAACCAAATGAGCTTACTGGCTCAGATTTTGCTTCCCTCGCTGTACATAAATTCTCTCCATCATCAGTGAGGCAGTGAGAACATAAGTGGAAAGGAAAGCCTTGAAGATGTAGCAGATAAAAGACTACCAACCTTGTACTCTTTAAGCAATGCTAAGTGACATGAACAGTTCTTTAAACACCTTTTGAAGCAACAAATCTTATGGTGCAAGAGTAAATTGTTTGCTGACTTTTATAAAAAGCTGTGCCCTTTTAGAAAAAAAAGAAAAAAAAAAGGGGGGGGGGGGATCATCAGTTGAGCAGAGTTTAAGAGACATTTCAAGTGGAATCTTTGCAGGCAGGCACCAATATACAAGCTCAACACCCCCGCAAAGACCAAGGCTGACAGAACAAATGATCGAGTCTGTTGGCAATCAAAGCAACCTCTGCCTGTGTTTACCTCGTTACACTCACAGCTCCACAGACCCTGCAGTTCTTATCAACAAGTACAGCATTCGAAGTGAAAGGTTTGAAAAGAAGAAGAGAAAAAGACTACGCGAGTCAATTTCGTGTCAACTTCTCGCTCACCAGGTTGTTCTTGGTTTTGGCCACATTTGGATCGTCTGGGCCCAGCCTGGACTCGTAGATCTCCAGGGCACGACAGTAGTAATATTCCACCTCCTCATATTTGCCCTGATTCTGACACAGCAGGGCCAGGTTGTTCAGCTGTTTGGCCACATCTGGGTGGTCCTTCCCCAGGACCTGAAGGATATCAGAAAAGTATATGTTCAGGTTATCTTTCCTCAGTGCATCTGTCCTTTCCACAGCTTCACATCCTGTTGCTGCTTTCACCAGGCAGCACGTCAGCCTGCTGCAGGCACTCAGGAGATCTAATAAAAGGCTGGCCGATCAATAGTGAGACTACAGAATAGAGCTTTCAGGCAAAGAGAGACTCTTTGTACCACGCTGAGCACAGTAGTTTTGTCATGTCTCCTATCCATCTCCTTCCTTGCTCCCCCAACGCCTGCTATCCATTTTCAGCTGCGCTCTCAATTAAACCCTAATTCCCTGCTGACAAAGGAATGGCCCCCAGTGGAAAGTTCACAGACAATTTAAGAAAATCATTTGCTCCTTTTCCTATTTATAGTAGTTGGCTTTGCACTAGCTTCAAATGACATTTTGAAAACATTATCACTGTTAATTACTTCATAACAATGGGCTAATTGTTCACTGGTTTAGCCTTGAGATGAGACCTCGATAGCAGTGCCCTGCTGGTGAAATCCAGGGATATGGCCTACCTTTTCTCTGATCTCTAGAGCTCTCTTACACAGAGGCTCGGCCTCCTTGTACTTCCCTCTCTTTCCATACAGCACGGCCAAGTTATTCAGGGTTGCAGCAACCTGGAAAAGAAAAACCAGAATGACTGTACTGGCAGGTTGGCTTTTACAATTCACCGTTTTCAAGGAATTCTCAGTCTTAAAATGTATGCTGTTCATTCACGCAGTGCTCTCAGAAGAACCTAGATAGTAACTGCTTTGTGACAAACTGCAAAATCCCACAGTGCAGAAGAGCTTTACTGGCTTCCTTTAGGCTTTGTGGGGTGTTTTAGTGCTTCGGTGTTAGTAGTCTTACAAATCTGTGCACAAAATAGACACAGTGTCTTTTAATGTTTCCCCTTTGGTTGCTGTATTACAACTGCAAGGATTCAATGGCTAATGCGGGATGTACAGGCAGACACTGAACATAGATGATCAATCTCTTCAAGCCTGCAGGCACATGGTCAAAAATCCATACTTTAATAGTCGGAAAAATCTATACTGACTGATTGAGTAGGACAGTAAAAAGAATATTGCCTCCCAATTGAGTCTTGGGGCAGTTATGAACCAACAAAAGATGACTAATCTGATCAGTCTAAACATGGATGAGTCCATATGAAGGTATGGTAGCCATGGCAACCGTGAAGTCTTACAGCAGGATGGTCCTTGCCCAGGGTTTTCTCACGGATGGATAGAGCATCGTTGAGCAGATGGGCTGCCTCTTTGTATTTATTCTGATCCCTGTGCGAAGGAGAAACAGAGAACACCATGAGTAGCTCAACAAATAAAACAGGACACGCGGCAACGAAAAGCCAAACACGGTGTGTTTTCTGACCTATACACCAAGGCCAAGATATTGAGCATGGTGGCCACATCAGGGTGATCATGCCCAGAGGTCTTCTCCAGGTCCTCCAAAGCTTGCTTGCACAGGGGTACAGCCACCTCGTACCTGCCCTGAGAGGCATACTGGATGACCAGGTTGTGCAGGGTTCTCAGACGGGCTGGGATCTCATAGCCTCCCTGCTGGGCTGCGACCACGGCTGCACTGTTATGTTGGTGCTGCACTGTGGGGGAGAAAGGAAACATGCAAAATCAAAAGGTCAGACTGGCTCTAGTGAGTGGAAAACTGGAACACACACCACTGTCCTGGAATAAGGTGGCCAGGTTATTTTACTCTGAGATGATTCATGCCACAATTTAGTCAATATTATCCCGACAGCAAACCGAAAACGACAGCTCTCTCTTATTCAAAGAATCTGACGAGTTTGTTCTTACTTCCTTGGCCATGCTCCTCCTCGTCATTGGGGAAGAGGTCATCCAGGGAGTCCTTTGGTGTTTCTCTGTCTTTCTCCTCCTGCTGAGAGAGTGAAAAACCTTCCATTCAGACTCTCTAACAAACAGCAGGTATAATTCAAGAGTTGCCTTTATTAGACATGTGAAATAAGTGTTGACGTCTGACAGAGAGCGATAAGGCAAGCCTGACAGATATAAAAACCAGAGTGGAGAGACAGCAGGCATCTGAGATTTAATTTACTGTCATTCTTAATAATACCTCACAAACTCTAAATTTCAAAGTTGTTGTTCAAAGACCAACAAAAACATTTCTTTCCAAATATGAAAATGCTTCTAACAATAATCATCATCATCAATAATAAGGATGGGAACATTAAGCAGACTATTCAAAAATGATTTCCCCTTGAAAGGACAAAAAGGATTTTAAGGATGAACTACACTCATCCATATTCATTAAAAGATTTCTTTAATGTGAAAAATCTTTCTGGCTTTAGCTGGATGGGCTCTTGCTAAGTTAAGCAGTTAAAGGCTGTAACAGCCTGTATCCACTATCTGTGACTCACAATATGGTAAGTAAATACAGAGATTTATCCTTGACACCAGATCAATGAGAACCACACCAGAATGGCTCATTCCAGGAAGGAATGCAAAGTCTTCCTGCTCTAACAAAAACAGAAAGTTTTTTTTTTTCTTTCTTTCTTGCAGCCAATTATGCTGACAGTTTTGTGTCCTTCAGAGTTACACCAGCAATTATAAGAAACTTCTCAGGCTCAATCCAACTTGAATCTATTTAGCTGAAAATGTTCTTGTTAACCCGATAAATAAGGAGCGATATATTTCTCAGATTCCTCTTGCAATACAGACCACATACACACAAAAATCTGTTAAATGAACTACCTCTAAATAAAATCAGTTCCCTTCAGTGTAGCAATCTAATCCCTATAATCTCATAATCATTACTTACAGTGGGCGAGACGTCTTCATCGTATTTTTTGAGCTGGTTCATGAACTCCAGGTGCTTCTTCTCCTCTTCCAGCTGGGCCACGCTCTGTTCGCTCTTCTGCAGCTTCTGCTGGGTGTTGGCCAGCTCATCCCGCAACCACTGGTTCTCCTGGCAAAGCCTCCTCACCTGTGCACGCAGCTTCTGCTTTTCCGACTCCACCGCGTTCAAGTGGTTGGACAGGGCCATCATCACCTGCGATAGAGACAACATGGAAGAGCGGCGGTATTTATCAAGGACAAAATGTTACATGACGGGGCAGCAGGGTATAAACTGGGTCTGAATTTCAGTGAATCATGATCACAGCACAGGCTCAGTATAGAATGAGGAAGCTGTGAGGAAGCAGGAACAGCCAAAGAAGAAGATAATAACACAAATGTACCACATCAGAAACACTTCTGTTTGTTTCTGACAATTCTGATGTTAGAAATTGGAACCCATTTTATTTTACACACAAATTTTTCTTTTACTCTTATCATCACTGTGATCAAACTGAATCTAGTCTTTAAGCACAGTTGTACCTGTGCTTCTCCCAAGCCCAGTTCAATCATCTCCACTGACTTGCGGAGAAGATTGGACTTCTCGTGCACCAGGTTGGCCTCTTCATCCTTCTTTAGGCACTTGATGGTCTCCAGGAGGCTGTGAAGGATGGAGTTATGCTCGTTCTTCAGGGCCTCGAGACCCTGGATCACGAGCTTTGTGTTTGAGATGATCTCCTCCTGAGAAAGCTTCTCCAGCTTCTCTTCCCGTGGGTACACCATGGTGGACATCTTTTTAGCTCAGGGAAACCTGTAAAAGATGGGAAGAAAAGCCTAAGACACTGTAGGAAAATACCAGCAGCAGCTGTAACATTTTCATAATGATGCGTTAAACATACAGCTGTGATTGTCTAAAACAAAACAGAATCTAAGAGCACAGATGATTTGGCTCGGCTGACTGCAAATGTCAAAGCACGTCTCAGTACAGTTCCTCTCTTTAACCAAATGCATCTTTAGTTTGTAATGAATCATTTACACAATTACCAATTCTCTGCTTGTGTGACAGGAAAACAGACATTGTTTCAGTGTAAAATCATTAATGTCTGATGATGAAACTTCATAAGCCTGCCTTAATTCTGACAGATGCCACATCGTATCTACTCTGTTAATACGATCACAGCCTCATCCTGCAGCAAGGTGATGGCTATAAAAGAGGAAATGCATGCATGTTTATTGCTACAGCTCAGATTAGGGATTCAAATTTCATAAGAGAAGTACGTCAGCACTTGTATAAGCACACAAAATGAACACAAACAGAATCTATACAGCTAAACATAAGAAAGAAGGGTGGCTACATAAAACATATATAGTGCCTAGCTGAGAGCCATGGGACACATCATGCTGATGAAGTGACTGCTGGGACTTGGCACCTATAATAAGCTCAGGCAGGGAGCAGGGCTGCAGCTCGCTGTGTAACACAGGGCACCCAGATGCTGCAGTATGGTTTCTCTCTGGTGCCAGCACCCAAACAGAGGCCAGTGATGCTAGATGCATGACTCACTGACGAGTGAAGGAGAGAATGATGTAGCAAAAGCTTCAGCAACACAGCCCAGCAGCTGACCAAGTCACAGAATTAAAAACACCTCTGCAAGTTCTAATTTGATTATTGTTTTTAAAGATGTCAGCCCTCAGGCGAGTCCATGGAACACTTTACCTAAATAACAAAGATAACTTGTGACTCAATGAGCCACATCACTATGGGCTACATCATGCAAATGTCTGTGCAAAACGCAGCCCTGCCCTTCCAGCTGGGGTGCAGCCAGTGTTGGAGCTACTGCATTCTGCATTTTAACAGCGCTGAGGAGAAATTGTTAAGGAAAAGAGGGGGCTAGCAGTAACAAAAACACCAGCTGAGAGCCATCCACCTTAAAACAAAACGACACCGTTAGTGAGCCATTCAGCTCACTGAATGGCAGAGAAAATTAACAGACTACAAACAGGACCAAAGAACTGCCATGAAGGGCTCTTTATTTTGCACTATGACAACAGGAGACATGATTGTAAAGACGTAAAGATGACTTTAACTGCTTGCATATTCTCAAAGGACTTTGACTCGGCTTTAAATCAAACATGGTAAACAAACCCAGCTGGTTTACTGCTAGTTTTGGGCAATCATGTCCCTCCTGTGCATGTCACATCATGTAACCGCAGCTGGGCTCTGTCATGAGGTTGTTATTCATTATACTAATATGTACCGCACCGAACAGCCAACCAGGGGCTAGCTGCTGTACTTGCCTAGTGGACAACTGAATGCAGATGAGCCTGTCAAAAGCTACAAAACAAGCAACTGCTGGAGTCTCCAGCTGGACATGACAGCAGCAGGGGCCAATAAGTGACGGGTGACCTAACACTATTTTATATGTTATGGGAGGACACAGAGCGGTCTTAATCCCCCCAACCCCTTTCTCTAATTAACACCTTTTACATCATCATGAAAGCGAAATATTGAATTAATTTAAGAATTCAAAACACAGAGAGAAAAAATGCAAACTTTTCTATTTTCTGACCAAATATATCTCTAGAGAGAGAGACAGAAGCTTTTCTGTTAAATGCCTGAATTCTCTGGACAGCCAAGGTAAAGCAGGAAGCCATTTGTTTAAGCTGTTAAAATGCTTCAGCAATGCTATTTAACAATGCTGATCTTATTAGCTATGGTACCACGAGGGGAGCACGCTGCACTTCATATATAATCACAGCTCTACACTTATTCTTATCAGAGAGCAGTACAATGGAAAATTCAGAGACAGCCAACCTCTTAAGAGAAGCCCCTTTTCCATCGCAAACTGACTGAACTCTGATTAAACGTACAAAAGAAATCCAACAGAAATATTCACGCTGCAGTGCTGTATTTGGGGCTGGCTTAGAATTACTTTCACATTCAAATATGCATTATATAATACTCATATACTTAATACTAAGTATTAAGTATAATATAATAATAAGTCGTTAGAAGATAAGAGTTTTAGAAGGCCAAAACAAACATGAAAGTGAACAGTAAAAAGAAAAAAAACCCTCACTCCGTTACATGAAACTCAAATGCCAAAAACAAATCGACTACAACTTTTATTTGCACGATCAAAAGAGATGCCAAAAGACTGAGGCTTCATTAAAGTCAAAGCAAAGATTGCAGAGACCCTTACTTTGTATGAAGGCGTGTCAGACAGCTTTATATTTTTCATCTGTGCCTGCAGTCATTTGAAGGTCTGGCTGTGATACGTGAGCGCGATATGAAATGTTTTCTTTGAAAGACCAACACTGATCGCAGATCAAACAGCTTATTACCCTGTAGAGGTGCTCCGAGTCTCAGCTGTTTAACACCTGTATGGATGAAAGCTGGGTGTACAAGAGAAGTGCTTTCAGGTGAGCTAGCATCTTTACTTTTAATAAAACACTTCAATCAGGGAGTTTCTTTCCTCAGATGGCTAAAGTTAATAATTCCCCAAGTTTTTAAAGAGGTATATGAGAAGTCCAGCGGTCCTGTTGTTCTCTGCCCTTGGATTAATCTTTAACATTTACTTTGTTTTATGAGATCATGTGGGAGGGAAATAGCTGATATCATCAAATGGAAATACACAAATGCAGTATGCTAGCAAAATAAATGAAAGACAACGTATCTAGTTCATGACCTCTTATTACAAAAAAAAAAAGGCAAACAGCGCTTCTGTTGTAGCTTTGCAAAATCTGAAGTGGAATATAATATTAAAAAATAATGTTGGGTTTTTTTCCCATAAGAAAAAACTCTGGGTATAACAGACCTTATAATGGAAAGATGCATGACAAAGTCATTAACAAATCAATGAATAGCTGCTAAAGCCTAAAAGCCAAACATCTTTTCTGCTGCTACAGCTTGCTGTACCAGAAAACAAACCTGGGTTTCAGGAGCAGACCAGAACCTCAGTTTGGCACGGGGTGAAGCTCGTGAAACAATGTCCCCCTCCTTGAGGAAAAGCGCTACACAACAGGAAACGGCATCATAAACCTTCCCTCCTAATCCAAAGATAGATCTTTTGTTTTTTTTGTTTTTTTAAACAAAAAAAAAAACAACAATAAACATTCAATGTGAAAATGAAGCGAATGGAAATGAATCTGGACAGTAATGAGAGTGATGAATGCTGATTTGGATGAGGATGAGGAGCTGCCTGCGGGATGATGTGACCTTCCCCAGTGCTTCGTCAGAACAACCAGCATCAGCTTGGGTGCATGTTGGGAGACGGGCCCGCCCACAGAGGGACAAAAACAGAGGAGTGCGGAGGAGCAGGTCAGATGGGGGAGGGAGTCATCCTGATCTAGAGCCTGCTCCTCTCCTCTATACTCATCTCACACAAAGGACGAGCCCTAATGAGGCACAACACAACAGCCTCAATGACACAGGCTCAAAATAGTTTGGCGTCCTACACTGAGCTTAGTTACATATAGCTCCCAAACATATAATCCTCATTATGGCACTAAGAATGAAATGCCTCACATACCGTTTACCTTCAGCACATCAGATAATATTTACACTACCATGACACGTCACCCGCACAGTCTCCTGAGTGATGTTCATAAGCTGACTTGTACAGCAGGGGTGTGCAGTTGAGCACTGGATGGTTGGAATACTATAATTAAAGAAAATCATAATTCACAAACTCCAGGATCTCAACAGATGTGATGTGTGGCTCACACCAGTTCCACTCGTATAAACACAGGTAGCCTAAAAATAATCTGAAAAATACAAATCACAGAACAGGCTTGAGTTTGCTCTTGTTACCCAACTTGGACCGGGAAGACAAATTAGATGACTCACTCTTGAAGAAGGCTCAAAGGTCATAACTGCAATTACAGCACTTCCCACCACAAGGCCAGTATGGGAGCAGGGAACAGTGTATTGAATGAAATACACTTTCAACAGACAGGTCGGCGTACTGCGTATTGACTGGCTCTTTCCCCTCTAACCAGTGGAAATCTGGACCTCGTGCCTCTATCCAGAAGCTACAGCCTTCATTCGTCTCCATCTTCCGGGAGGCCTTAGGAAACGCATTATTACTTTACTTCTTGGCCAACACCATCCTCACTCTGTCTCTTTTCTCCTAACCCATCTATCATAACTAGAGTCATTTGTGAAGGTAACGCTCCCCCCCACCACCACCACTGAGATCACAACAGTGGATCAACGCAATTACCCACCACGCTCTGCTGCCAATTTAAATTCATATTCAGTCTTTCTGTCTGTAAGGCAGGATTAAAAACTCTCAGCTTAAGAAGATGCTCTAGTCTTCTTTAAAATAGTCTGTGTTTAGTTGTAAACAACCATACTGGCCTAACCTTTCTGAGAAAGGGTGTGATGCATACTGGGAGAGGAAATGGGGGGGGGCAGAGTGGAGTCAGCGGGTTCGTAGCCAAGCCAGTGGGAGAAGTCAATGCCATCTCCCAAGGGGACGCCTTTCCTGTCCACTTGGTGAAGTTTGACACTATCGAATTAATAATCCTTATTTCCTGCACAATAAAACAGCAATCCAACACAGTGTCGGTATCACTGTGAGAGACACAAAGGAGAGCCAGCCAACCCAGAGGGTGTGGCAGGGCCTGGAAACAACCAGCAGGGAGGTGCCACCGACTGTCCTCAATCATCCATCACTCCACAAAACCAGCTGCCGGAGGGCTGCTTCCGACTAATGGCTGTCTGACAAATGAATATGTCTGCATATTGCTAGGGATAAACAAGAGATGTTCACTTCAGCATCGTGCCATGCCGAGAAGTATTATTGAAGAAAATCAGACACCTGTGACGAGATCGTAGCTCCCCACAAACGAGCCGAGGCGATAATGACGGGAAACAGCTGAAAACAGAGGTGCCATCCTAAAGTCATTGTAGTTACATGTTAATAGCACTGCACTGCCTCTAAGGTGGACAGAGAGCTCTGTGTACATTTTCACATCACTTCAAAGCGTAAAAACACACCAGGTAATCTGACGCTTTACTAAAATAACACAATTTCTTTTAGCTTTAGCCGTCCATGACATTTTCTTCTTTCACCTACCAATTTCATTATAATCTCTAAGGCCACGTTTTAATTTTGTTGGGTTTATTGTGTTTTTTTAACGATCGAAAACTCTTTAGTTTTGAAAGCTGTTACTGCCTAGTTGCTGCCCGATCTGTGTAGAGCTCCGCTCAGCGCCCAGCTAGCTCTCGGCTAGCCAGATATAGCGTCACCACTCCCCGGCTAAATGTCGCAAGTTCATCCCGTTTAAAGCGCATTGCTGCTCATTTCTATACGCGGCATCTTAAATCCAGGCTCCCGAAGCACACAACCACACGCAGGCTCACACGAGACTAACGTTTCACGGTGAAAATATAGCTTTCACTTACCGAGAGCTGGGACTGACGGCTAGTTCAGCCCCTTTAAATCCAAAATGTCTCCGACACGGCAGCCTCCCAGAAGTCTCTGCGGCTGGCCAGACCGAGAGTGACGTCATGTTTTCTTTTCGTTTATCTATCTAATACATAACTAGATAGGTTCACTCATATGTTTCTCACATGACGTGCAGAGCAACAAATGGACACATGTGGTTTGCTCGTCTTAATTTTTACGTTCAAAGAAATCCCGGCATGCTATAAAAGCCCATAAATGCCTCCACAGCAGAATTCCAAATGCGCATGTAGCGCCATCTAGTGGGCACGAGCATTTAAACCGTTAGTGGGTCTGGAGGTGTGTGCTTCTTTACCGGGGAATTGGTGTTGTGGGTCCAGGTGAGATTGGCGGAGAGGTGGGTGCCCAGAAAGTGGACCTGTCTGTTCCTCCTGAAGTCCATTAGGAGTTGTTTTGTTTTAAGGACGTTAAGCATCAGGTTATTTTCTGAGCACCAGCGGGACAAGTTCCGCCCAGTACGCTCATCTGTCTCATCTCCATCAGAGATGACCCTAACCACAGTGGTGTACCGATTGTACTGTAGGGGCTGAGAACGCAGCCCTGCAGGGATCTGGTGCAGGGTGGGGGCCAAGTGGGACTGATTGAGGCCAGTTAGTTAGGGCATTGGTGAATCAATTACACCAATGCCAACTGACATTGTTTGCACTCCTTTGTTGTACAAATTCTTATTTGTATTGTTAATTCTTGCTTTAATATTTTTTTTTTTTTACTTTAGTCTGTTTTTTGTTTTTTTTTTGTCTATTGGGGGCTTTTTAAAATAAACTTAAAAGCAAGAAATGTTTACTCCATTTTCTGCACAACAGAGAAATGTATTAAACAAATAGAAATATATATATAATTAAAACAGCATATTTCTCATAGATATTTGTATGAAGGCAAGCCTGCCCTCTAGAGGCGGACTTTAAACTAGCTGTCGTTAATCTAAGCTTTGAAACAAGTGAAGCTACAAATGCAACAAAGGGTCAGCCTCAACTTTTACAAATATTTACTCGCTGTAACTGTAAAATAACGATAGCTCAACTGGTACAACTGTACGTTAAAAAAAATACTTTGAAGGGGAATCGGTGGTACACGTCATCAATCCGCGACATCGCGTGCAGGACTGCGAAGGACGCAGATGACACGCTCGGGATGAAATAAGCTAAAATATAAAGGTTAGTTGAACGCTACTGTTAGACTCTGTAATATCACACACTTGACCTCAGACTATAGGTTAAAACAGATCCGTTCATTAACACAGAAAAGAAACGTTATTGAGCTGATAGAGCTGTCTTTTTCGAAAGACGCTAAGCTAGCTGTGGTTCACGTTTGCTTGTCATTTGGTAACTGAAGATATGTTACAGCAGAGCTGAGACACATATGCAACTCCCGATAAAAGTCAGGCGTGGTTTTGAACTGTCGATTATGTGACCGATTTGTGTCAGCTACAATCGGACGAAAGCTGGAGAAATGTTAGTGCTTGCTCGATTTTAAACACGGTGTCTCCCTTCATCAGTCAGCGGGACCTTGTTGTGATGGCGCTGTCGTGTCTGACTCGAGCCCTGCGCTCCATGACCCTCTCTCAGCCCGCATTGCTCTCCTCTCAGGTAAAAACGCATCCTGCCCTGTTCCTGTCAGCCATATTTCGACAGTAAACATGACATCAGGAACAATCTGAGCGGCTCTTTTTGGTGTTGACAGGTGGCTGCGCGTAGTAAGCTGGGAGCTCAGGTGCCCAGTAGTGCGGTGATCCAGTGCAGAGGCTTCCTCACCACAGCCTCTCTGGAGCAGAACAAAATCAGATGGAAGGAGAGGGACAAGTACACCATCAGGCCTATCGGAATGAGAAAGACAGGAGGCAGAGATTACACAGGTAAAGTGCAGCGGTAAAAAAAAAATTAGGTATCTTGTTTTTGCGAATATGTAAAGCACTACACTATGGAGCCACTATGTTAAAAACACCACAAAGATGCCACTGATGTCGGAGTTTACAGTGTCGTTTATAAGCTGATGTACAGCAGAAACCCAAGAATTTATCAATGAGGAAGAAAGAAAGATTTTTTTTTTTTTATGGAGGAATGGCTCCTTAACGCCTGCTCTGTGTACCCAGACATCAGTGGATGCAGGGGGTTCACACTCAGTGGCGTGAAAGTCACGTGCCTGCAGTGTGAACAAACCAGAAAGACCTGCCTTCAAAAGAACAAATTAAATTCAACAAATAGATGTTCAATTTTAACAGGGAAACAGTGATTTTATTTATTTTTTGTACCAATGCACAGGCTGCTAGCATTAGTTCTGGAAAGTTAAACTTTTTTTGTGTTTAGGAAAATCTGAAACTGTTATTGCTTTAACTCGTTTACCTCACAGTTTGAACTCCTGTTCAGCCCCTCAGAATTCAAGGTTTGTGGCTTTCTTTTACGCGTTTGCCGCCCTACTTCCTTCTACAGGAAAAGTACGCACGCACGGCATTGGTGGCGGTCACAAACAAAGATACCGATGGATAGACTTCTGCCGTCTACGGTATGAACCCAGCAAAGAGGGCCAGCCTTTTGAGGAGAAGGTTGTTGAAGTGCGATATGACCCGTGCAGGTGAGATCACCTACTGCCCGGAGTTTAATGCGTACGCTGAAAGTACTGAAAACACTGAGCCGGGTTTGTCTGCGTGCAGGTCTGCTGATATCGCCCTGGTAGCTGGAGGTGAGCGAAAAAGATGGATCATTGCAACAGAGAACATGGAGGCTGGAGACATCATTAAAACATCTGGGGTTATTGGACGCATGGCAGGTACAGGATCCAGGTTTTTTTCAGTTGGAGGTTTGTCAGCCTTCGTAACCTGCATCTAATGAGAATTTCTTAATTTTGCAGTTTCAGCCAATGAGGGAGATGCTTACCCGCTGGGGGCTCTTCCTGTGGGGACGCTGGTGAACAACCTGGAGATACAACCTGGGAAGGGATCAGAGTATATTCGGGCTGCAGGTAACCTACTGTGCTGTATCTATCATTATGTAAGCTGCTGGAAGGCGAGGTTGCTCATAATTGCTAAAATGAATGCTGTGGTTCATTTGGTTTTCAGGCACAAGCGGCGTTTTGCTTCGTAAAGTAAATGGAACGGCAATCGTTCGGCTTCCTTCAAAGCAGCAGGTTCAGGTGAGGTCATCTGGAATAGTATTACGGCCGCCATGTTAAAAGACACGTTCAGTTTTACTAAATGCTGTCTCGTAAACACACACACAGGTGCTGGAGACTTGCATGGTCACAGTGGGACGGGTCTCCAACATCGACCATAATAAACGGATCATCGGCAAAGCCGGTCGCAATCGTTGGCTGGGCATCCGCCCTTCCAGTGGCTTGTGGCAGAGGAAGGGAGGCTGGGCAGGGCGCAAGATTAAACCGCTGCCTCCGATGAAGGTCTACGTCAACCTGCCCACAGTCTCAACGAGCTAACGCGGCATATGTTGGACATTTAGCAGATTGTTTCTTTGATCCCTCTGGAGGAAATTTAACATTGTTCTTTGAAATAACTCTAAATAAAGACGAGCCGTTTGTACAGAAGATTAAAAATTTTTATTAAACACAACTGCTTGTGAGAGCATGGAAAGAAACAATATAAAAATCCAAAACATATTTACATCTATAGTAAAACATGCAGAAGTAACCCATATTTTTATTTTTTTTTTTAGTGGTAAATTTAAAAATACTGTCATGTCATTTAAAATAGGGTTTGTGCAAAGACACCGGGTGGCATTTCAAGTAACCGGAGCAATGAGATGGCATGATGCAACTGTAGTTGGACCAGGAATAAAAGGATCAACACTGATGATGCGTTGTTTGTTTGCAGTGCTAAATCACGCTGGCAAAGTGAGCATGCCTGCTCATTGATCCAGCCTTGTTTAATGCCCCCATGCTACCTCTGGATTTCGGGCAAACCAAAAAAAAAAAAAGTCTTGAGGTTACATACATTGAAATACACTTGTCATTTAGTATATGAAAGGCTAACCCGCATGACAGATTTCCATTGAATAATTCTGCCGTTGTTAAAACTTAATGCTGAAATGATTAAGGTTCAGTTTGGGCTCCTGACTTGAAAGAGCATGAACTCTTCAGAAAGCAGGAGACGGAATAACTTGACTGTACAAGTCACAGGCAGACACGTGCGGCGGAAGCTGTAAAACAAACCTCAACATTTAGTGGCAAAAAGGTTACGTAACAGATGAGCCATGATGGGTTTTTCAGACCTCACATGGCACTTAAAGCCATCAATATAACACATCATCCCTATGTTTAAAAAAAAAAAGAAATCAAGAGCCTTCTGACTTCAGGTAGTGGTTTAAAATTTCAAAAGTAACACCTTACACTTTACCTCGAGAACCAATTTGTCCCAATTTGAGCTACGATGTGTATAAACCCATATGAAAGTGCATTAGGGAAATGTATATGAGGAAAAGAAAACATATCTAATAGTGTTTGCATTGTACTTCATAGTTATGAGTTCTGGAAATATATTTGGCATTCATGTCAAGGAATAAAGGTATACTATTTGTGCTTTCAATTTAGTGGAAGGGGGGGTGTGATTCACAATAATATATCTTGTACATGTTTATATACAACACTTAAAAAAAAAAAAAGCCAGCCTATCAAAGCTTGTTAAGTCTTCACTTTATAAAAAAGCAACAACCTCATAGAGAAGGCCCTTTGTCCAAAGGTTTCCTATTGCAAAAGTTTCACGTAACACTACTCAGGAAGTACCATCGAACATAGAGCACACCTACACAGACACACAGGGGCAGTGACTTGGACGTCAGGCAAGACTCCATACACTTGTAGTCATATTTCCAAAGCGAGTCAGTACTTGCGTTGCACTCGACGTGGCTGTCAATCCCCCCCTCCCTCCGAGTAAGACGGACTCATTTGTAATCTTCCCTCCACAGCCTTACGCAATACTGAACCATCAACCCTTTCAGTATTGTGCACATCCAGCCACAGTGAAGCTGCAGTAAAGGACACAGCGGTAATCGCTTATAAATGTGGAAAAAGTTTACATTTGGCTAAATGTGGAGTGCTAACTGGTGAAATTGCCTCAGAAATCTTAATACTGACCTCTGCAGAGACACCGAACACATCACATATACAATTTGAGTTTTCACTTTGACATATTATGAAGTTAAGCCTGGCCAAGATACTTCTGCGACTGGATTGTTAAAAAAAAATAAAAGGACTCGACTTTGGCACATCACTGCACAGTCTACTTTTTGCTAAGTTACTGCAGGTCTGTGAGAGGTCCGCTCAGGTAAAGCTCAACACAGTGGCGACCACGTTTAACCACAGAAATGCTGAAATTCCTCCTGGAAGGTCCAATTACAAAAAAGTGGAAACTATGAAAAACAGCTCAGCAGCTCATGAGCGGCAACTTAATTTGGCATTTCAGCTACGGGGAGTTAAGATGAAGTAGTTACCCTGCTTTTAAGTGGCTGTTACTGTACAGTCTGCATGTAGACCAACAGCAAAGGGAAAACATCGCCATTAATAATAATGAACTGATTTGATGTTCTGCTTACGTGTAACAAATGTGTCATAGCTACATTCATTATAGCTACCTTCAAATACATTGCTTGGGTTTCTTTTTTTTTGACCTGCTTTAGGGATACAGTGTGCTTCAAAGCAACGAGGCAAAGAGAACATTCTGACCCTTCCTATAAAAGCTTAACTTTCTGAGGAAGTAAAGGGACGAGTAAGAAAACTGAGCAGTGAGTTAAAAGGATGCCATCTAGATTCACAGCAATATTCCAACTTTCAACAACGAAACACAAACACGGTCTCCAACAATCGCACTCACGCCACTGCACATCACCATCACACTCCTCCATTGTCTATAGAGTAACAATAAATGTAGGATTTCACAGAAATAATAAAATGTTAACAAAAACAAAGTGCAAACACAGCTGCCATTATCGAAATGCGGCAAATTGTCAAAAAACCTCAAAATACCTCCGAGTCGGTAGCGCAAATATTACAAATTAGTACTTGTTCTGTTTTGTAGTGTGTAAAAAAAAAAGAAAGAAAACAACAGCAACACCCGACAACATCAAAAACATCAAATAGACAACAAGAAATTTTGTCTTGAACATGTGAGTTTGTGAGTCAGTAAGATTTCCACAGGAAAACTATTACTGCCGGGGGGAACGAGGAGGATGTGGGCTTTTATTCGACTTTTCTGCAGCCTCTCGCTGAGACCGGTAGAGCCGAGAGATTCTGACGGCGGCCGGGGTCACACGGGCTTTGTGTAACCAAAGATTCCCACCGGGAAGTGCTTGACATGTGTTGGCCACTGGGCAGCGAGCTGGAAAAACTTGACGTCATTCCACTCCACTCCGTCAATAGTTACTAAGGGCAGAAAAGACAGAGCTAAATGCACGAACTGATGAGCAACAAGACAAAAACACAATGGCCGCCCTGTACTGTGGACACCAGGTGGCAGTGGAGCTCCAGCAGTGGAGGCAGGGCTATGGCTCTCGGCTCACCTCTCAGCATCGTGTGCTGGTGCTTGGCTGTGCAGATCAACCTGCTGATACCATCAATCACTTGGCTCTTAGAGTCCAGCTCTTTTTCCTTCGGCTTCTTGCTGAGAAAAATCACTGGGAAGGGAGGAAAAAGCAAAATGATACAAAAGATTTAAAAAAAATACTTGTATAATGAGAGATTCACAACGTTTGGTTTCACAGGTCATGGAGGAATCTGCTGCATTACTCGCACAGAGCCTGCTGGGAGAAGCCTTATAAACTGCCTCAACCAATGTTGCCTGAGTCAGCACCAGAGAGCGCTGAACACCACAACATTTGGACCTCTGCTTCACATCTCTGCTGGAAACCACAAACTTGATTTGACATCAGCTCCTCCTGGTTCAACACACCCAAATAAAGCTACGTTCAGCTGCTCCCTTATTTCCCAAGAGGTTGCCACAGTGGATGTGTCTACGTGTTTCACTTGGCATAGATTTCAGTCCAGATGCCCTTCTTGACAAAACCCTCCCATTTATCTGGGCTTGTGACCCCCTGAGGCTCCATTTTTGCCTCCTCCTCCTTGAACCGGCGATCTTTTCGTGTACAGCACATCTGACTCTGACTGAATATAATTGTATTTTTTAGTAATCAAGGCTATAATTTGGAGAAAGAAATGGCAAGTGTGGAATAAATGAGGTAATCTATCTGGTTCTGCCTGCTTTGTTTTTTAACTGTTCATTGTAACTACAACAAGAGAGTGGAGACTAACATTTTGAACATTAGAGAAAAATAAGCAAATGCAACCAAAAATAAAAATTTGATAAAGACTACTTATTAACTTGTATGTGCTATTCCCACTCATCCAAGTGTACCTTTTTTGTTCTTCTCCTTAGTAACAACAGTCATAGCCATGCTGGGTGGAGGAGTGAGTTCCCCGCCGCAGGGAAGGCGGCTGACTTGTAGTGAACGGAAGTTACTCTTCAGGGTGTTCTTCAGTCCTATGTCTCTCTTCTCGCCCTCTTTCTTCTTCTCTGGGCCTTGCCATGTCCAGTAGTCCACTTGGAGCCCCATCACCTCGCTGCCCGAACATGGAGAGCTACAAAGAGAAACAAACAAGGCCTTCTTTGGTTTGTTTGTGGTTTGTTCATTTCCATATCCATTTACCCTGAAAGCTACAGTGACGTGGGCAATTATGAGTATTTGTTTTGATAAGAGACGTGAGCTTTTTCATACCCAGCTCCAGACAGGGTGGTGGACACAGAGGGGGACTGTGGGGGCGTGCCCCCAATCTCCTTCCCATACGGACCGGCCGATGGAGGCGTCGGGGAGGACAAGATGCTCGTGTTGCCTCCCATGGCATCATCTGAGTCCACTGCAGATTTGGGGTAAAAATGACTAAGTGAAAACTGTATCTAAAACATATTTAATGCTTTTTGGATTATCAGCTCAGATCTCCACATCTTTAAAAATGTGCTTTCCTTACCTGAGGTCGAGAGGCTTTGTTCCACAATCCCAACTTTCACTACCTGTAAGAAAAATAAGAGTCAGCGTTAAAGAAAAGATTAAATATAGAATGTATTTCTAATAAAAAAAAAAGGGCTGGACACGTTTGCACGGTAAACAAATGCGTTTCTCACCCCAATAAATGGCACAAATTTCTGACAGGAGTCCTCATCAGGGCTGTGAAAAAGAGCGAGAACAAAAAGAGTCTGTGAGTTTGACCAGCGGTGAGGTCTGAAACACTTTCAACACTCCAGAGGTGCACATGAACACTCAATGGTCCTGGAGGGAAGATGGCTGTGGCATGGCCTGCACCATGTCCCATCACAGCAGAAATGGCACATGACTGGCTTGGGTGGAATGGGATCATCTCGGGGAGTCACGATACAATGAGATGAATGAGAGGACCTGCTCCTTACAACCAGAAGAAGACGGGGAGGTGGGGTCTTTCTTGTCAACCAGGACGATAACAACAAGTGTCTGGTTTTAAATACATGACTGTTTTGGATCTGTCCAGTGACTGTGCAGCTGATTTATGTCCAACACTACATGCCGAACCAAAAAAACCCAAAACAAAGAAACAAACAAAAAACAGGAGGACAATCAACATCACGTAAAGTTTGAGGCACGCTCAGGTCCACGATCAGAGAGCAAAAAGTTAGCGCCATAGTTCTGCAAATGTCCAACAGTGGCACTTTTAAAACAAATCACTTACAAAAGTAGTCTGGTGCCACATCAAACAACAGAAGCACTGCTGGTACCCACTCCCATGTGCACATACAGGACAGCACTTCCCAGAAATTGTAATGCCTTGCTTCATTATCAAACAACTACATCAGGACTGAACGGCACCAGCTCTTTACTGTGTCAACTCATTCACAAGATCTTAATAAAAAGCATCTTATAAAATATAGACATGCTAAATCTACTTTCACAATAAAAACTTTAAGAAGTGTGTCAACTCCTGAAGACTTTACCCATGTATTATTTCTGAAAAACAGCTGCCCAACAGAAAGCAACTCGACTGTAAGCACAACAATCAGATATCTGAGCAGCACCGTGAGCTGTAATAATCTTCAAAAAGATAACAATTATGTAAAGGAAATGACATATTAATCTTAACTGTCAAGCTTCTGCATACAGGCTGGTGGACACAGGCTTTGATTTACTTTGCTATGCACACAAAACGCATTTGTCAATAGTTAGTAACATTCATGCAATTCAGAACACTAGCAGTGTTATTAGGTTGTTAGAGTCCAGTTGTAGTTTTTGGAATGGGAATGTAATTTAACTTATACTGTGCTACTTTAAAGTACATTTTAAAGATTTTAAAAGATGATCTGAAAATGTTGTGAAACAGGGTTTAGGTGACAAAACAGCCAATCTTGTGACTGATATGAAGCTCTTTTGCTGCTGCAGTAAGAGTTTGCCACTTGTACAGGTAAACTAATACATCCTGAGTTTTGGGAGGTTTGCATTTATAATGAAACAAGGTTTTAAGTGTGGCATCATGTATACATATATACTGTTAGATGTTGTAAGTCAGAAAACCATCCGCGCTGTGAATATTTATTTTAAGGTTGTTAGGCAAATCGTCACAGCAACAACACAGAGGACAAAGTAAGAATCAGTCATACCAAACCAAAGACACACGCTGGGACAGAGTGCCAAGTGAAGTTACAGTGAGTATCGAGAGTGAAAAGGGAAATGTTAAGACACAGCAAGAGGAGCTCAAGCCAAATGGAGAAGGGAAAATAAGGAAGGGGGGAGAAAAACGAAACACGAGTTGAATTAGATACCTGATGTAAAAATCAAAATACAAACTTCTTTTCCTTGAATGCAAATCAAAAAGGGGGGAAAGGGGAGGAGAAGGAATGCAACAGCATTAAAACTGTGTTGTATTTAGTAACTTCTGATTAATAGGAAACCACTCTCACAAAGAAGGGAAGGGTTTGGTCAAATCTCAGAAAGAAAACAAGCAAATGCACAGAGAAATGCAGTGGACTGTCTGCGTCTGCAGATGTGACTGTGAGACACCTAGACTGGACATTAAAAAAAAAAAAAAAATTACTCGTTTAAGTTGAAATAAACAGAAGTGAGTTTAGTGTGGACACTGAGCTGATGCTCACTTTGTGTCTTTAATGCATGTTCTTGCAGCTGCATGCTTACATGCACATTCATCTAATTATGTTCCTCATGCAGTTTTAGCTGATATTCACTAGAAGTGCTAGGTTATGATGGGCTGTCATGGCAACATTAGTTCAATGATTCTTTTTTTTTTTTTTAGAAACATAGAAGAAGAAAATTAACATCAGAACTACCAGTTAGAAATAACTGCAACACAGACTTGCTTAAAGCACAAAAAAAAGCACAAACGCATGCTCACATAAAGAAAACAGTGGATGAATAAGCATCAACTTTAATAAGCATGGTCACTTTACCTCTTCTGCTTGTAGGTGAGCATGGCTTCTGAGATGGGGAACTGGTGGGACACGTTGGCACCGCCCAGATACTGGATGATTCGCCCCGCTACATCTATGTTATCTTCAGGGAGAAAAGACATAGATTGTTAACAACAAGCCTCTCCTGTTTTATGTCTTGCTAACAAGCTGACATTTGATGCAAATGGTAATTTTCCACATAGAGCAGTGCACTAGGGGACTGTCCATTCATCATTCACATTCCACTGAATTAAGGAGATGGGGGCTGCTGAGTGTAAAATGTCATTAAAATGTGGGTGAAGTTGACCGTGTGACACACAGGATAAATTATATGCCAAACTAAATGCATGTGGGGGTCGCTCATATCCTGGGACACAATTTTTTTTGGCAACTTGAAATATAGACTTGAGTTTTAATCAATTCCTTTTTGACCCGCAGCTTCTCCACACATAATCAACTGAGAACACTCAAAGTCAGTCCTATCAAGAACTGCCTTCAGCCTTGGGATCACACCTGATGTTAAGAATAAAAGACCTCTGCTCTAGATTTCTTTTTTCCCTTTGGTTAAACCCAACTGCTTTGAGATGATTCAACACGATGTGTAACACTGTGACTCTTGCACCTTTGGGGATTAAAGAGAGTGAATTAATAGGTGAGGATGGGTGAAGATTATCAGGCATGTTTGGGCAGAACAAGTGATAATGGAGGAGTTGGACTGGAATAGAGGCTTAAACATGGATTTATGTGAGACATTTCATGTAACATTTTCACATGGTGAGAGTGTTAAAAAAATACATTCAAAGCTTAAAGTTAACAAGAAAATCCTAAAATAAACATCAAACATGCAAATGTCTTCGATCTGGCTGCTTGGATTAATCCTACGTATTTCTCCTTTATTGTTTCAGCCTAATTAGCTGCAACTGGCATACAGCTGGGAGGTTTAAAGCTCAAACTGTTGGAGATGTTGGAAAAAGTTGAAACAAACAAACAAACTCAAAAATGTTATGATGATGAACCTTTTCAAAAACAAGCTCTGTTTTTAATATTACAATGTATTAAAAGCTTTGGGTTAAAAATAAGAATAAGACTTCTGACAGCCTGGCAGTCTTCTGAATCAGCAGCAGGCAGTTTAAAGGAAGAAGGAATAATGCCATGATCTCAAACAGGATGTAGCTGTCTTTTGCAATTGGAAGAAATCTCTTTCTCCAACTCATCAGCTCCTGACCTGTGCTCCCACTCCATTTCTTTCCCTTTCAAGTTGGCTGCACATAAGACATGCAGACTTGCTTTGTAGACAGACACCAGAGCTGCGTGTCCTACCTGAGGCGGGCCGTTCTGTCCTGCAGAACAGTTCCCTCCACGCAGTGTCCATAAAGATGCTGTTGAACCGGCTATCAAAAGAAGCCACATGCTTTGCCAGGGGATGAGAGCCTGTGGAGACGATATTTGGCCATAAAACAAACGCTAAAGGCACAAAATATGTCTGCATGGATTTTGTATAAATCAATGAATTACCAATGGGGATCACCAGGAAGCGTATGTAACTCAGCCAGTCAGGTGTCTTGTTGGCTAGCTGCTCCACAAAAAACCTCAGAATGGTGCTGAGGTAACTCTGGTCGCCTGCCACCGCCACCTTCATCGTCGGTGGTGTCTGTGCATTGCAGTTACAGCTGCAAGGGATAAAAAATGGAGACAACAGATGAGTAATTAAGAGGAAGACTAAGATCCAACTTCTTAGAAATATGGGTCAGCGTGTGAGTGTGAGAGAAGTGACGGAGTCGGAAACAAAGATTTCTTTCCCAGTATGATCTGTCTGGTTTAAAACCGGTTGTACCTTTTTGGGAAACCAAAATACGTCATACGCTATAATTTTCTAGGTACTCGCGAGTATCTACAAGCCTTTCTATAGCAAATGGCACAACATTTTTTAGATCCTAATCCTGCAATAAGAAACCTAAGGCCAATTCCATTTTTAAGTTAAACGACAAAAAAAAGAAAGAAGAATAAATCCAGTTTAGCTGTTCATTACACGTTCACATTTCACAAAGCTCTTTCTAAAACAGTCAGCAAACCCTAAAAGTACTGACATGCTGTGTGACATACACTGCCAAAAAAAAGGTAACCACCGAAAAAAAAAGATAGATAGATATAATTCTATTTTGAACATGCAGATATAATTGAAATAATAAAAAAAACAACAGCAAAAAAAAAAGGGGGGGGGTCACACTCTAATATTTGCTTGGACCGCCTTTAGCTTTGATTACAGCACACATTCGCTGTGGCATTGTTTCGAAAAGCTTCTGCAATGTCACAAGATTTATTTCCATCCAGCTTTGCATTAATTTTTCACCAAGAACTTGCATTGATGATGGTAGAGTCTGACCGCTGTGCAAAGCCTTCTTTAACACATCCCAAAGATTCTCAATGGGGTTAAGGTCTGGACTGTGTGGTGGCCAATCCATTGGTGAAAATGATGCCTCATGCTCCCAGAACCACTGCTTCACAATCTGAGCCCGATGGATCCTGGCATTGTGATCTTGGAATATGCTCGTGCCATCAGAGAAGAAAAAACCCATTGATGGAATAACCAGGTCATTCAGTATAGTCAGGTAGTCAGCTGACCTCATTCTTGGAGCACATACGGTTACTGAACCTAGACCTGACCAACTGCAGCAACCCCAGATCATAGCACTGCCCTCACAGGCTTGTACAGAAGGCACTAGGCATGATGGGTGCATCCCTTCATCTGCCTCTCCTCTTACCCTGATGCGCCCATCACTCTGGAACAGGGTAAATCTGGACTCATCAGACCACATGACCTTCTTTCATGGCTCCAGAGTCCAATCTTTATGCTCTCTAGCAAATTGAAGCCTTTTTTTCTGGTTTGCCTCACTGATTAGTGATTTTCTTACGGCTTCACAGCTGCTCAGTCACAATCCCATTAGTTCCCTTTGCATTGTGCGTGTGGAACTGCTCTTACTTTCACTATTAAGTGAGTAGTACCCCGAGTACTCGTGTTGTTTTTCTTTGATTTGATTTCACCAAACATTTAAGTGATCGCCGATCGCGATCATTCAGGACTTTTTTCTGACCACATGTCGTCCTCGAAGACAATGGGTCCCCACTATCCTTCCACTTTTAATAATGCATTGGACGGCTCTTAACCCAATTTTAGTTGTTTCTGCAATCTCAGAAGTTTTCTCTGCTTGATGCATGCCAATGATTTGACCCTTCTCAAACACAATAACATCTTTTCCACGACCACAAGATGTGTCTTTCGACATGGTTGTTTATGACATGAGAAGCAACTCATGGCACCAGGTGGGGTTAAATAACTTGTTGCCAGCTGAAAGAAAATTGCCCATGCAGTAACTGTCCAATAGGAGGCTTGCACCTATTTGCTTTGTTAAATCCAGGTGGCAACTTATTTTTGGCCAGGCAGTGTATAATGAATCATCTTAAAGATTTTTTAGGTAATGTCAAGAGAGATTAAAGCTGAAGAGAATGTTGATACATTTGGGATTAAAAAGACAAAAAAGTTGTGTTTACTCCAAGTGACAACAGAAAACAATCATTCTGCCAGCGGTGGCACAGCACTGGGTAAGCACGTTAACATCGGAGACGTGCACGGCTCTGCGTGACATTGCCCCAGCTGGAGTAAAAGCGTTGACTGAGGAGCAGGTGTGTAAAGCGCTGAAAAGTTGCAGTTCAGCTGAATAAGGGAGAAAAACATGTTAGACAGAAGCAGTATAGCAAACTGAGACAGCCTCGTCTCCCACTGACATCCTGAAGAGATGACAGCCGAGCAGATGGATCCAGGAAACGGAGAAGGCAGCTGAACTTAAGCTTTTATGAGAAAACGGCCGTATTTTGATAGAATGGGTTCACGTACAGAAAGCGCTTTAGCAGCATGAGCAATAGCATCCTGGAATTATCGAGCGAGTAGCCATCATACACATATAGTTCGGTGAAGATTGGTTCAAGATAATGAGTTAAAAATAAATAAATAAACAATAAAAATCACACCATCTGATGGGCTGTGTCATTCAGCCAATGCGCTTGTGTATGTATGCATGTATGTGACTCACAATCTCTGGATGCGAGTAACGATGGTGTTGAAGGCAGCCTGAACATCTGCAGCAGAGCAGGTGGACACAATGGGCTGGCCCTGTTCATGGAGCAATTCGGCTACATACTGCACAGAAACACACATGAGAGGGACACGATGAGTTAATGGATATATCAGAGGCAGGGTTGATCGGGTTGCATTTTCCTCTTTTAGCAACAATGTAATGTCTGCAGCATGGCTAAAAATAAGCTCTCTTCTGCATGATCCGTGTGGTCCTATTGCATGTATGAGCAAATGAAAGTAAAGGAATTCATGATTCAATGTTACTTTTAGAAACACAGACCTGTCCTTGCCACTCTGTAGTGTTGATGAGAATGATGCTCTCTGGTAAGCGTTCGTCAGAGATGAGAATCTGGTTTAGCTGGTCATACACAGACTTCCTTGGAACCTTTGACACAAATTATGAGCACAAAGTATGACAATGATGCAAATCAGCACATTTCCACTGGACTGAAAAAAAAAAAAGTGTAAAGAACAGATGCTGATGCTTGATCCTGGATGTGTTGTCTACCTGCGCTATGAGTCTTGAGTCTGGGGAGCACTCAGACTCCATGCTGCTGGTCCTGTCGCTCTGGGCCTTGGAGTTCTGCCTGTCTTTCATGGAGGTGCTGCGAGGTCGTCTCTGCAGCTTGTTTTCCACTTTACTAAGGAGACAACAAGCCAAGAGCTCGAAATATATGACAGAGTCAGGAAAAAAAAAAAAAAAAAACAGAACCTAATGATCTGGTTTATAAGAAAAGCAAAACACTCATTTCAAATCAACAATTAAAACACACACACATCCATTTTGGCACAGATGCTGACTTACTGAGATCTATACTGAATGCTTATTCCCAGATGTAGTCATCAGCATTTTACCTGGGAGACATGTGGTTTTGGGACTCAGTCTTGCAGAGCTTGCCAACGGAGCCGGGCACCCGTTCAGCGTTAACATCCCAGCTGCTCACCTCCCCAGGCCCAGGCCCGCTGTCGTCAGCCTCTGGCTCCTGAACCAAAAGGGGGGGAGCAAAGATGAGCCAAGAGGGCTGTAAGAGGACAACGCTAATGTTTATCAAACATCACAGGAACTGCAGGTTTGCAAATGTTCAACACAATCAATTTAAGAGAGAAAATCCAACTCAGTCATAACACAAGACAAAACATAAAACAGAAGTGAACATAAGTGCATTTAATGTCACGTTTTTTTCCAACATTTCGAAACTGTATAAAACAATATGACAGTTAATTTCGATTAACAACTAATATGAGCTGGAGTCATGCGTTAATTATTAAATGGGGCTCCATGATCCCAGGCCCATGGAAAACTACACCTAATTTGTCTCTTTAGTAAGTTACAG
>VURO01049532.1:11897-23323 GCA_015108175.1 Pelvicachromis taeniatus | reverse complement strand
ATGCATATGCTTACTTTATCATCATTATTTAACTTTTGTCATTTTAAAATGTCACAGTTCACAATATAACCACATACAAACTTTCAACTATAAACATTGTATGTGAAAAAAATATGAAAGACAGACATACTTGAGTTTGGGTTTAGGAGTGCTCAGGACACTCTCATTGTCCTCCATCTCTGGCCCACTGTCACTCTGGTTATACACCTCTAGACTGTCATAGAGTAAATCCAGATCCTCCTCAACCTCCTGTGTCTGGTCTACTGGGTCAGAGTCCAGGACCTGCCACAGAGGACAGACACATTATCAGTATCCTGTAATCAGGGATTTGTAATTATGGCCATGGATTAAATAAGGGTAGGGTGTTACTGGGCGCTGGGCATAAGCTAATCACTTTCACAGCTGAGGTAATGGGGCTTCAAAAATGAATGAGAACGCTGAAAAGCTGTAAAACGAAAAACTGGATGTAATACATACATCCCTGCCTTAGTTCGAAGAAGAGCTAATAAAAAGTGAACGTTAGCAAAGTGCTGAGATGCTGAGCCTTGCTCGACCAGCTGCACAGCGGAGATGAATATCATAGGAACTACACACAGCCAGGCTTGTGGACTAATCAGGTGATTAATGCCACTCCATAAGTGCAGGAGCTGGCAGGGAGCAGACAAACACAGTCTGTCCCCTCTCCTCCTCCCGGCTATGTATTTATAGAGCCGCAGCCACAAGGAAGAGATTAGCGACAGGGAACGTGATAAAAGATCGTCGGGCCACCTGGAGCTTCCAGAACCATCCAACAAAAAAAAAATAAACCAAAAAAACCCCACAAACCACATACAATGGCAAAAAGGCTGGTGTAAGCATTACTAGGTTAAGTATCTCAGACAGCGCTCTGGGTCCTGACTTTTTACATCTAGATCTCATATAAACAAATCCCCATTCAGTCTGAAAACCTACATTGTTTTTCTGATGAGGATTTTTCAAAACATGCTCTCTGATATAGTTTTTGGATTGCTTGCGACACTAGGAAGAAGTCAGACGAGAAACAAGGCAACGCATGTTCCAGGATTTCCCTACAGATTTCTTACAGTTCATGGATAATTATTTTCATCCAAACGGCTTAACACAGAATATGCACTAATGGACATGTAGGGGTTGCTGTACACAATTTGTCAATGTCCTTCTGATGACCTGATTACAAGGCATTATGCTGAGAGACATTTATTAATAACAAGAGTGCAAATCTAAATAATACATTTTGTATTGCATTAAGCAGTAAAAAAATAAGATGGTTAATGGATTCCAGATATAAATCGCTGCTAATGGAAATGCGCATCTGTGAGCAAAAATGTAATGCAGCGTAATGATGCTTGGATCTCTGTTGTGGCAGTGATTTCTTTACTGGTGATTGCCCTCTAGTCAGGCGCACATTAGCAGTGATGTAACAGAACGCTGCTTAGACAGTCAATACTGAGATTATTTCGTCCTGCCTCGAGGGTAATTTACTAAATGCAACTTTCACAGCTGACCTCCAGAAGATTTCATAAGAGAAGGACAGAAATTCCTGGGGGCACAACGAGGATGATGCTGCCTCCTTCATTTGCTTTGACATTGAACATGTTCTTATGCGGTGTCAGTTCTAACAAATGCAATTACCTTTTGTTTTGCAACTCACCTCATCGGTCACCTTGAACCTCTTCAGCAAGGCCACAAATTTCTGCTTGAAGTTAGGTTGCTGCAACAGAAAAACAAGAAGAACACGCAATTATAAGAAAAGGATTAACAGAAAAAAGGATACCAAGCCACAGTTAAATAAGCATGATAGCTGGGTTCCAGGTAACTGTTCACTGGATTACATATTCAGAGCTGTTCTATGTAAAGGCCATTTTGGCCACTTCACTGAGTTCATTTACACGTTTGTCCACATTGTCTTAATGGCCTGAAAAGGGAACACAGTGTGTGCTTTCCCTTAAAAGCTTGTAGAGAAGCAAACACAGGTTTTAACCTATTCATAAAGTGCTGAGCACGGAAAACTCCACATAGTGGAAAAGAAAGCTACTAACTCTAGTCATGGAGGTGGTTCGGATCATTTTCCTGCGGGCTTTCTTGGGCTTCCTGACCTCGTCGTCTTCATCATAAAGATCCTGAAATAGAGAAATTAATAAAATCCAATTTCTCTTATATTTTTATTCCTGCACACATATAAGACTAGAAGGAGAAAAAAAAAAAACAACGACAAACACAGAACATTTGATGTAGACTTGTTTTTATTTTATTTCTTGGTGTATGTACTGTTCATGTGTCTGGATCTAAACATTCTCTGGCACAAACCTGGCCGGGAACTGCGTCATCACTGGCTTCTTGCTCTGACGAATAGCTGTCGTCATCGTCCTCAGAATAGTTATCCATGTCTGGGGAGCGGTCTGAGGTAGGCCAGCCACAAACACACACACACAAACAAAAACATTGAAATATATGTCTAGCAGAAAATAGCTAGGCTTACATTAGACCAAAGAGGTTAAAATGTAAAGTTTTGAAAAGACACATTTTGCCTAAAAGTTTAAAATACAAATAATCCCAGATGACTGCAATATCTGATAAAGCAATGGTTCTGATTCTAACAGTTCTTCTGGTCAGGAATTTATTAAGTGAAGCCTCTTAAACTTAATGTCTAACACAGTTTTCTTCACTAAATATTCTTCTTACACTGCCAGTGGAAAGCCCAAAGTCTTACATATACCAAACTGAAGAATGCTAACAAGATGAACATTTTCACACACATCAGGGTGAGGCCAAAGGCAATTTTACATTTTGTGTGGGGAAAGGTTTCTGCTTAATGTTCTTCTGTTTGTTAATAATAGACTGTTTTGACTACATGACAGAAGAATGGACAAAATATATGGGAATACAAAAGTGCACTAAAGAGCTCTTTTTGCTTAGTTTTGATGTTTAATGGTTAATAAATTCTGTGTCATTTGAACTACGCATCATTTTAAAGAGGCAGTTACTGAGCTTGACAGCTGAGGGCAAATCAGGTGATGGAATATCTTTACTTTTTGGTTACTGTTAATGCACACTTCCTTTTACCCATCAAACATCCTATTCTGTGTTCCTAGGTGGGGTGGATGCTATTAAAGATCACTGCAGAGGAGAGAAAGACAAACAACTTTTCCTCCCTCAGAGTGACACCAGTTTAATACTTGGTGCATGAGCTCATCTGTTATGTTAGAGCGGCCTCCCTAATAACATCCAGAACACAGACGGATCAGCACAGTGGGATAAAAGCATGGAGTCCGAATAGGGCCCAGTATTTCTCCTCAGTCCAGAATTAGAGTGGTGTAAGGTAATAGGCCCTACATCTGTTCAACTCTCAAATCAACATTACAACCATAGCTGAAGAGAATAACATATCCTTGGCCACAGCATGGCCTGGGATTAATAGAGTTTATTCTGTCCTCAGTTGGGAAATAGGAGCCATGTGGAAGGAGGGAAGAAAGAGGCCTGGGTAGGGTGAGCTGGCTAAAATTACAAGCAGAACTTGGCTGGGCAGCATGGGTGCAGGCCTCTCTAACAGACCTAACACAGGCAGGTGAGAGATTGCTATGCCCACCTGAGGTTTTGGTCTTGCGGCCCGCCTGGCCGCTACCATCCTCGTGGTCGATGGGCTGGCTAGAAAGAGAGTACACGCTGATCTCCGCCACACGCACTGGCGCCTCCTTTACGTTGCTATGGAGACCCAGAATCTGTCCTCCGTCTGTTGGGTGTTGCATCACCTGGACATAGATCAAAATTGAGGCCAGGAATCATTTCTTTAGAATCCACTCAAATGACAAACAGGCTAAAAACTGAGGCCTAAAAAACACTGCGAAGTTCCTGATACCGATCTTTTTTTTTAAATGTTTTTGCTGAAACTTCATGACTTCTATACTTCCTATGTATATCAATCTTTTTGAGCTACGCTGGAGCAGGGGGGATCAAATATTGAAAATACAAAAGTTTTTCGCAGCAGACAATCAGGATGGAAGAATTTCTCTCTTACAGAGCAGATAACGATCCAACAGAGATTAAAATGGCTTCTGCTACGCTGCTTTACACTCACAGAGATTTACCAACTGACTACAAGCAGACAGCTATGCTACCTCTAAATAAATCTTCATTAGCACAAAAACTGAATGTCTAAAGGAGCCAAGCCAATTTGTGCACATCACCCAGACAAACAGAATAACACAGTTTACATAAACTGTTTTGAATCAGATGAGAAGGAAAGAGCTTGCGTTCAGAGCTCCATCTGTGGGGTGCTTTCAATATTTCACTTGATGAATTGCTGCACAGAGAGTGGGCTCATTTTGCTCAAACGCTGACAGGGGTGCACTTTGAATGTACCATTCAAAGTCCAATGAGCGACTTTCTCCTACACAATGCTTCGATAGTTTCAGAATGAGGGCACAAGAGGGTTTACGCCACAGCAGATGACAATGTAATTACCCAACAGCATCCAATAATGGCCTATCTAGCTTTATTCATAGAAGTCTGGGGGTTGCTTCATTGCAGCAAGCACCAAAACAGCACAACAGCTGAGTGGTATTTTAAAATACAATAATGCATTAGTCTGGCTTCCAGATGCCCATCAATTGCTGTCCCGGGGCTCCTGCTGGAAAATCACTTTGGAGTGGCACATCAGCTGCTGTAATGAGAACTGTCACCTTAGTATCTACAGACAAACGTAGAACTCAATAACTAGGTCTAAATCTCTGCCTTTACAACTATCTGCCTCATGTACAAACTAATTATGCCCAGAGCAAAGACTTTTTCCTATATATTGATGATCAAGCCACATTTTACTATGGCAGTCAAAAATACCACAGTACTTTAAAGTGGCAGAGACACTTTTTGCAGAGAGCGAATACAGTGCAACAACTGTTAACAACCAAAAGTGTCAATGTCTGATGTCAACAGTGATGACAGGCATTATTCAGAAAAACAAATACAGCCGTTTTGAAAGTCAAATATAGCAGTTAGATGGCCGAAGATATGTGCAGGAACTCCAGCTGAGCTCTGCACTCGCATTAAAGGACTCCAATCAAGGGGGAAAAAAAATATTCCACTTCAAACAAACATCCAGCTCTCACTCAGGTATTTCTGCACAGCATGCCTGATTGCACTGTTTTTATACAAGTCCATATGAAGGCAGATCCAGATGGTTCATAATCTCATACGGCAATATGTGTGATGACTGAGTCATCTGGGGGGAAAAAAAGTGCATCACAGGAGGGCCTCTCTCTGGCAACCAAGACATGATAAATAGAAGCAAATAGCCTTGTCAATCACCGTGAAAGAAGAATGCCATCGCAGGCTCCAAGCAAAATGAAACGTTCCTCGAGAACAGCTTACAATGAAACACAAGTAAGTGAGTGAAATAACTGCCTTAGTTAAGGCAGTGTACAGTACCTCTGCCATATTGATAACTCCCACAGCCAAAGTTTTGTAGCCCAGGATGGTTCGGTTCTTGTAACGTTTCCTCCTCTGCAGCATAATCTGCAGCCTGTTGGCATCCCGCTTCAGAAAATGGGGGTACTGAAAATAAGAAAAAAATAAAAAAATAAAAAAATAAGCAATACAATAAATGCATTATGTCCTGTAAAACATACAAGCTTTTGCTTACTTTTAAATCAGTTCTCTGACTGCTTTTACTTCCAGGCAGAATTTTACCCTCATCTGACAAATGGTTAGACGTCCCACACATAACTGCCCTCAGATGCAGCCTATACTGTGGCAACGGGCATATTATTAAAGTCATCAGCTATATCTGGTATTTTACCAACCACCGTGCTCCTTACACTGCCATTAAAGATTTTAAATTTTCACAACTAGAGTTCATAAACGCATTTATGAACATACTGTGTCACTATTTTCTGAACACTTAAATGTAGTAAGGATGTACTCGCCTCCCTCTGGAGTCATCTCCATCTTTCAGGCATGTTTCAAGCCTTCACTCAACATTTCTGTAATTTTAGCCACTTCTTACTGTTCTGAACTTTTGCATTTTTACCTTTTATACAACTTTATACATCTCGTTCACTTCATTTTTTCACCTCTATAAATTGCATTCTACTATTGCAGTCTACAAATGCCTTAAAAATGTCAACAAACACAACACAGGAAATGCTGCACGAACAACTTAGTCAATCTGTAAATGGGGCAGACAACAGATTCCACACGCTCTTGCTCCTAAAGTAACCGCCATATGCGTGTGAGAATTCACAGTCTGATGTCAGAGCGCTTGCCTGCAGTGAGAATGTGAGCTCCAGATCTGTCTCCATCAGTCCACTGGGTGGGAGGACATACTCATTTGATCTCAGAAGACGCTTAGAACCCTGTAGGGGACAAAGCAAAGCAAAATGTCACAAAAACGCACAAAAACTCATCACACCCAGGGACTTCCAGGAGTGACTTACTCTTACTTGAAAACACCATAAGCCTCTTCTAAAAATAAAAATGACAGTGTTTGCTGTTGAAACTGGGAACTGTTACACTCCCAAGCCCTCTTGCAGTGCGACTGTCTGTTCTGTGTTGCGGGGGTTCCTTCCCGGAGCTGAGAGAAATTGGTGGAAATTTGAAACACCTGGTCAGTGTTCGGCACAGCTATTTAAACACTGCTTTCCTGTCGACATGTGCTGGGGCCTTTGCCTTGCAGCCCTTCTTTATTGCTTAAAGCCACAGTTAGAGTTACAGTCGTGGCCGATGAGACAATCATGACCGGGATGTTCCAATGTGACACTGGGAGGGCCTAGTGGTCCAATCGTGGCTCAAAAAATATATATAAATGACATGTCGTCAACTCGACAACTTGACTGTTTCTTTACAGCTACACTAGTAATGCTATATTAGTAATGCACATGTGAAGTCATGCACCCACAGTGAAACTGTGAGGATAGAGAATTGGAACTAGTAAGACCATAAATGGCACAATGAACCGAAATGACACTTCAGCAAATAAATTGGGTGAATACTGTAAAACATTCCCATTTCTCATTGTCTTTATCTGGGTTGCACTGATTGTTTTTACTAATAAATATAAACTCAGTAAGTTTATATTCTTGGATGTATTAATTTGTTGCAATTCATCTTATAAAGCGGTAAGAAATCAATGGACATAAAAAAAAAAGCAATTCCTAGTCTCGTCCTGAAAGTGGTATTGGACAGGTGTACGTGGTACTGGCACATATCCAAAACCAAGGCTGAACGTGCTTGCTTGGTTTTCATCAGGGCAAACAAAAACTGTTCAAAAACACAAAGGACCACAGACGTGAAATCATTAGATGCTACTTGGTTGATAAATTGACTAAAAATCCTCGACACAAAGATCAAAGAACAACTGAAGTTAAAAAAAATTTTTTTTTTTGAAAAAATCCCAACAAATCACATAGTTTGTGTTTTTCCTTAACCGGTTATCAATGCAGACAACAGTGAGTGAGTGTGCACACCCTATTTTAGTACCAGCCTCCTTCACATTCACACATTTATGCAGATTCGCGCCTTGTGGTAGCCTAGTACAAACAGTCCTCAACTCCTGTGCTTCCACTAGGATAAGTTAAATAACTTGTGCTAATATATTTAAACCAGCAACTTCCTAATCAAAAGCCTGCTATACTCAGCATATTGGAAACACCTTAATCATACTTTGAGACCGATCTGTTGTTCACGCAGAACTAATTAAGAAAGTTAATAATATAAATACATTCACACACGCATTGTATTATACTTTTCATATCAACTCATTCAAGCTACTACTCAAAACCAAAATTAGCTTCATTACCTAATGCTTTCTATTCTTGTGGAGAATTGTCTGTTAATCTGGTTGAGAAAGTCTCATCACCTAAGCTAATACTGGGTTCTGGCACAATGATATGGTGACCTAACATTCTCGGGGGATTTAAATGGCACAGGCTGAATGCTGTCTCTTCCGCAAGTGTAAATGTAAAGACAGCAACACACAGCGTGTCCTCAGATGACCTGTCTCAGCCCCCAGCAGTTCCTTAGATTTCTGTGATATGCCTTGGATTAAAGTCTCTCGTGTTCGTTGCCAAGTTACAGATTTCCACAACTAAGCGTATTTTTCTCCCTGTTAGAAACTTAAAAGTGGGCACTAAAGTGTGATTATGAGGACATAAATAGCATGTCAAGCCTTTGGCTCCTGATGTGTTGCCAGAGTGGCAGTGCTGGTGTCAGCCCATTGACAGCTTATAAAAATGTCATAAATACTCAAAGATTAGTTCAGGTATCTGCTCAATCTGATGATAGAATTAAATAAGACTTGGTGAGCAGTATGGAGTAGTGAGAATATCCAGTGTCTGTCTTAATACCCAGGAGAGAAACTCATGGAATAGTCCCACGCAGTGGGTACGACACCGGATCTGACTGTTGCAAGAGCTGCCAAATCATGTAACAGACACCAAATAAAATAGTTGAATGTGTTCCTGAGGAATCATCACAAGACGTCAGAGGGGTCACTTTACACTGCAATACACTTCAGGTCAGATGGCTTGTAAAATCTTGTTCTAAGTGATAATGCGTGGATCTGTCTGTATGTCCTTGTGATTAAGTGGCTTCCTTTTCAAGGCATTCTTTGGCACATTGGACAAATTGAACTAAACCAGGCCTAGCTTTGTCACAGATTCTATTTGCAGCTTTTACATGTAAAACCTATAGACGCTGTAGACACTGAAGTCGTTTGCAGCTGAGTGCAAAGCAGGTGAAATTAGCACCTCCAGATCTAATGCCACTGCCCTTAGTTACAAAAAGGTGGACTGCCTGCCATATGTTGGGAAAGAGTAGTCGCCTCAAGTCAAGTAGTAAAAGTAACTCAAAAGTTTTGTTTATAAGTGGGAAAGAATAGAGTAAGAGATTGACAAAGGGATGGGCAGGTGCTGTAACAGTGAAGAAAGAGCTGAGCCTAATGCCAAAACTCACAGTTTAACTGATGAACCATGAAAACATCCTCTCATATAGCCACAACCTGTTAGTAGCCATGGTTTTAGTTGCAAGCAGCAGTAATTAGGTTCCTACAAAAAAACCTACTTTGACTGTTTCCCTGGCAACCCAGGAAAAAAAGAGTAATTAGATGATCGGACGGCTCGTTCATCGTTTTAAAGTTTTATCAATATAATTGTGCAGATATGTATCACCACAACACACACACACACGCGCGCGCACACACACACACACACACACACACGCACACAGACTTATTGACATTTAAACCCTTTTGTTGTGTTTCTAGTACTGAGCAATCATATGAAAATAAAGGGTAATAAACAATTTTGCTAAGACACAATGTGGAATGGCAGCAGGAAAACCACTTATGTAAGTATTTAACATATTTAATATGACATTGCCTCGGGGTACAAGAACTCTTTCTTTTTTTTAGCTTCATAAAATAATTGTTAAGCTCTTCACTGTGTCCACATCCAGAACTGGTTTAAGTACTTCCATGTCTTTACAATTCAATGCAGACAGAACACAATGCCATGCTCTAGCTTAACTCACAAAAGACGATAGAGAACAATGTGTTTAAAAAGCAGAAGGTGAGACATTAAAGAACAGATACAAAACTTTGAAGGACTGAGGGTTAAAGGATGTTAAGCTTTGCTGACACTTAACAACCTGGAGCGTGATATGCTCCAGAGAGGAATGTGCTCCCAGTGCCTTGACAGTACCCGCAGCCTTTGTTAAGTACAGATATATTTATATAAAAAATAGAGTCAAATCTCTGTCCAAGTCTGACCTTGTCACTAACTTGAGCTCTACAAAGAGGCCTTATATGCACCCTCATGCTCACTGGCTAGTACAATGAATCAAGGCACAAAAGCAGAACACTCTGAAACTGCATGACATGCATTAACAATACAGAGCCTTGGCAAGGAAAGCTTGTACTGAATGTCCTTTGGCCCTCCCTTTCTCTCATCCTCGCTCCCCTGCTGCAAACTTTGACTGTCTTTCTGGGGCCAGATGGGCTATGTTACAGACCTTCTCCCAAGCTTTACAAGCCTGTGAAAACAAGTTCAACTACACACTGTGTCAAGGTTTCCTTTTTAAACGTTTTCAGTTCCATTAATTGGAACTGCCCCCCTCCCCCCTTCTTTGTTGCAGCAATGAGAAGGATTAAGGGTAGGGATGAGAGCTCAATGTGAAATTGTATTAAATAGATTTTAAAGGTTTTGGAGGCTTCTGCTTTCACCCACCACAGTGTAATTCAGACATGCACAGACACATAATTGGATCATATCTAAGTATACTGCAAATGGAAGTGCTTTGGACAACAACTTGCACAAAAATGAGAATAGAATGATGTCCTCCAATCACAATCCAGATGACATTAAAGCCTGCCTACAGCCTCAGTCAATTGTAAAAATAAATAAATAAACAAATAAACACAACAACTTTTTGCAATGTCATCATTCTTTCTGCTTCGGTTTAAGGGGACGATCCAGACGATTAGTCATTACATGGGCTCTGTGTGTGCATGCAGGCCACTTAACCTAATGAGGCCCAGAGAAAGAATAGAGAAGGCCACAGACCGTGCTGAAGAGACAACCCGATGACATGCAGTAATGAAGCTTTGTCATTTACTGACTGAAAACAAAGCCGTTCCTTTCCTCTGTCATCCTCCCCAACTGTCTCTTTATCCCCTCAGTGTCTCTGTTCACTCTAACCAAACCTGCTAGAAATTGCATTTAATGCTCCAGTTCCAGAGCCATCGTGAGCCATCGCTCTGCTGTCCTCCGGGCAGCTCAGTAGAAATGGAGAGATTTCACGCTCTGGAGACAGTGTAGCTCATGGATAAAGCCACATTTGGTTGCTTTCTTTCTCCTTCAGGATGACAGTAAAGAGAGGATGATTTGTTCCTCCTACAACAGAATTGTCCAGTCCAGTACTACAACATACATATTTAATTAAAGATTTACAAAAAAAAAAGAAAAAAAGGAGGGGGGACTTTTTAGAGTGGGATTTTGTTAAAAAAATAAAAATAAAAAGTCAAAATACGGTGAGTGGGAATTTCAAAAAGTGTCTTTTATATTAAAAATAGTTCCATACATTTAAATGAATAATAGTACAAACATGACAGTACAACTTTGTACTTTCATCTCCATGTAAACACATGCTTCATAATATTAAGTGAGGTCTCTGTTCAGGCCATGTGGTCTAAAAAACAAACAAACAAACACACAAACAAACCCTTATTCGTCTTGTTGCTGAATATAGTTATTTAAGACTGGCTATATTTTAGGGGTCATTGTTTTAACAGATAATTAATTTGGGAGTGTGATCACTTAAATTTTCAACATCTCCTTCAGTTAAAAAAAAAAAAAAAAAAAAAAAAATATAAAAAAAACAAAATTTTAAAAAAAAAAAAAAAAAACACAAAAAAAAAA